>WEDG01001689.1:0-94011 GCA_017591395.1 Schistocephalus solidus
CAATGCATCGACAACACCCTCACAATCACCATTTACCAGAGTATATCACGGTTTCTAGAAACCGTGGCTGGGAAGGCTGCCAATATGACGCTTCCACCAGACCACGCCGTCGGCTCGGTGTATGTGCTGTGTGGGTCGAGTGGCTGACCAGTAGACTGGGAGTCAGACGGCGATGGCTGCCCATATCCCTGAGTTTGTGAATTCTGGTGTGTGCGTTATGGAGGCCAGGTCGTGCTGTGGCGCGCGAAGATGGATACGCCGATCCGTCAGCCAATGCGCCCACTCCCACATTAGGCAACTGACTGGCTCGGACAGTGTTTGATGGTGGGGGTTGGGGAGAGAGTGAGGTCGACAGCTCAGCGCACGTTCCTCACTATAAACAATCTGGACGCGCTTGAAACTATCACGGTGCGCTAAAAGCCGTGGCTTTGGAAGGTTGCCAACTGACGGGATAACTCGGCCCGCGTGGTCAGCCCAATGTGTGTTTTTGTATGGAGTGGCTGACTGGCGGACTGAGAGTCAGGTTGCAATGGCTCCTTCTTAATGTGGCCTTTATGGCACTCCACTCCGTGGGATCCGAGCCAGGTGTGGTGGCACGCCCAGGGGCGGCTTCGGCCGCGCCAGCCACCTGCGCCCTCTCCCATTTCCGGTCTTCTTGACTCTGTCTTGACACCGGACTCAGGTGGGGAGGAGAGAGTGCGGTAGCTGCAGCGCAAAGCTAATATCACCTGAAACTAATTCACGCGCAAGTCACCGTCCCTGCACCACCTGGTGTGGAGCATACGGTGGACCTCGTCGAAATCGACGGTCGAACTGCCAAATAACTTACCGTCACTGATTTTAACTTAGCTTTTAATGTCAGCCTTAAAATCAAACTGTGCTGACACAATTTACTTTCCGTTCGCACCATGAAGACAGCACTGGCTTGTAGCACGCCTCCCCCCCGAAATAGTACTTGTCGCATTGAGCCGAAAAGGAAGCCAAGGCGGACTCATGGCCTGTGTTGGTTGCGCTGTGGCAAATATAGACGAACTACTGCTAGATGTGCGTACGATACACTTGGACGGAGGCTAGCACGCAGTGCTAGGCATTACGTGCACCAGACGGCGCACTGGTGAGTGAGATATGGAAGGGCTACGGATACTCGCGTGCGACTAAAACGCAAGAATAGGAAACACGCCATAGAACAGGAAAATTCCCTCTAAATTCTAGGGAAATTGGAGGTAGGGTTGAGGTTTAGGTGAAGTTCAGGCCTGAGTTAGGGCAAGCATTATGATTTAGGTTAGAATATGGGAGTAGATAATCTTCCTCTGTTAATCAGAGGGGTTTTAAATCCACCGTCAAACTGATATTATTTTTTTACACGAACAACTACATTATAGGTGAGTAGAAGAGCATGGGGAAAAGAAGGCCTTAATCAACCAGTCTGCCGATCAGAAGGCGGGCTTGAAGGTTGAAGGCAATGCACTAGTTTTGGTGAGGATATGGTAAGTAACTCTACTAGGTCGTTGTTCAACAAGCTACCCGCTTATTTTATTTAGATAGGTATGGTTTAGTACGGTTTGTCTGGCAATAGGTCCCGTAAAGAAGTTATGCGACAAGCGGATTTCAAACTTCGCTAGCCCTGTTGACATTAAACCTGCCCGGGTCGAACTCAAGGTTAAAGTTAGGGTTATGGTTGGGCTTAGGGTTAATATTAGGAGCTAGTTTATTCGTATGCTTGGGGTCGCCAAATATGGGTAAGTGTTTGAAGTGGAGGCTACAAGTGAGGGTTTTGGCCAAGGGTTAAGGATTAAATTGGAGAGTTTTAAGGTTTGGGGCCATCGTAATACGCGACCGTACTTCATGCCATCTTAACCCTATGTCTATCCATTGCGCTCATTAGGGTTTATCATTCTTTGCCGGGTTAGTAGGGCCACACACACTATAGTTAATTGATGGTAGCAAGTCCGAATGATCGGACCAAATGGTAAATTTCCAAACGGCGACACCACGGTGGTTTCAAAATGCCTCCGTTTAACTTTGATAAGGAAAGATCGTGCACAGTTGGCCTTATTCGTACTCCCGTCAAGGTTTTGAATAAAAGTGAATCAGAGCAGCTCGAAATGAGATCGCGCATATTGCTCGGCGCGAGGTAAAGCCACCGGATCACACACTCCGCACACATGTTGTGGCAAAAATATTTTGTGACTCTACTCAACCCGGCAACGAATGCTAACCCTAACGAGCACAATGGATCGGGTTAGAATTAGGTTGGCACTATCCTTTTCATTAAGCTCGATCCATAAAACTAGTAATACCACTAGTTCCGTATTGCTCGCTCAGCTATCCTTTGTTCCCTGAGTTCGGTTACATTTAAACTTCTTGGCAGGTCTGGGTTAAGTTTACTATTACTTTTTAGTTTTCTCTAAGGGCTGAAGATTAAGGTTACCTGCTACAGACATGGCCAGTTCGCGTTAGGACTGAGCGAGTTGCAGTTTTCCCAGTGCCCGATGGCACAACGGGACGATTGAGTCTTGTAACCGATCGGTGAGTGCCCCAACTACGATTGGTAATATTCCCGAACGAAACCAGCAAGACAACGAGCTCGTGGCGCAGTGGGTAGAGTTTTGCACTTCCACATAAAAGGTCACGAGTTCGAGCCTCGGGTGTCGCAGCACCTGGGGTAGGGTGTGACTAGCTGATGACGAATAATAAGCCAGAAATGGCCATTCCAGTCTCCCTTGTCTTTACCGGTAATATCATTCTGCCTATATATATATATATATATATATATAAATATATATATATATATATATATATATATATATATATATATATATATGTATATATATATACATAGCAAGCATTCTGAGATGATATAGTGAAGAAGGAAGGCTCCACGGAAAATGGAGTTGTACTTGTGGACTTTTAAGTTGGTCACACAAACCCGTTGTCAGATGAAAGGAACAGAGAATGAAAATGTAATAATCAGACGAACAGTTTGTGCTACAGGACAGACAATGTCCTGGTGTCTGGTGTTCTAGGGCGCCATCCAAAAAATATGATCCTCTGAGCTTACATTTTCCAGGGAATCACGTATAGACAAACTGTCTCGGGCAAAGGACGTAGGGCAGCCGAAGCTGATTGTTTGCGTTCACTTCTTTTACTTACTCCCCTGTCTGCTATAAAATACAATTTCTACGTTCAAAATGCTCAAAACGATCGCAAATTCAGTTTGGGTAGTATTCCTTAGATGGTAGCCTAAACAGGACACTGCACTAGAAACGTCCATGTCCTAACTCCGAAACCTGACACGGTAGCCTTATTATTCACGCTAAAACTACGGTTGCTACTAACCCCAATCTTAACCTTAACTTGAATCCTTATCCAAACCATAAATCTAACATATTTTCCTGAAGTTTGGCGCAAAGACACTCGTATTACTGGTGAATGCTGTCCTCATGTCCTGCTAAGGGGCAAGATAAGTCAGGCTCACCTTTAGTTTATTCAGAGCCACTAAACACCTGGGATGGCGTTTGCAGACCAGGACCACTCCAAACCTTGAAGGTCACGTGACTCGATCAATATTTAGCGTGCACTGATTTAACGAACCCATGCTTTTTGTGCGCATGGGATCCTGCAGGACATCATCCACCAACTGAAGGGCGACTTCCGATCGACCTAACTACTTAAAATGTACATATCTGAGATGTTAATGAGGAAAGGCCGTGGTGAGGAACTCAGTAAAAAGGAATACGATGACCTTGTGGTTCACCTCTGTAAAAGAACCATATCTGCTGTTCAGTTGGGTAGGTGCCTATAGGCGTGTATGCACTCAACGCCCGAGAGAACAGGACTATATATTTACTGTATTGACTCAAGAATTTTGATTTACTTAGTCTGTTGGCAATTAGTTTTTGGAAAATCGTGTCCAAATGACACGGATTACAATCCCGGGAACATTTAGGTTCAAGTTTATTTTTTGCCAATCGCGAAAGTTAAACAGCCGGTTATTGGCTGGATAGTGTGCTCGTTTCTGTTGAAAGAAGATTTTATAGCCACCTAGATTGTAAAGTGAGAAAGCAATCGATAATATGCTCGGCGAAATTTATAACAACCTTAAGTGATAACTTAAAATATTTTTTTAAATTGCATTTTCGGCATTTTTATCTACTGACTTTCAGTGGAAATAAAATAGGTGAGAGCTTACGCTAAGCCGAGAGGATTTTGAAATGTTCCCAGAAATCGTAATTAAATTGTATGCTAGCATTGCTCATTGTATTATATCAGTTTGTTTCTGTTTCAACAAAAAAACCCATTTACAATAAGGCGTTGAATTCATACATTAGAATAAATTTGAGTTAACCGAAATTTTTTCACTTTTATGAAATGAGTTATTTGCTAAATTTGCGACCTTTACACGATGGAAATTATGATAGATTCGAAGCAAGAAAAGTTGACTGTTAGGGAGTACTCCAAACTTGGGAAAAGAGCTTGTTCTCTTTCAGAAACAGGACGAATAAATCAAATGTAGGAAACATGGCTTTTACTAAATTTTCTAAGATTGGAGTTTTCGCTTTGTATCTAAATATTATGATCTGCTAACCACCATGAAATGTCAACCAAAATTCTTAAACGTGTTTTCGTTTCGAAAAATTACTTAAGTAGGTTTGTCATATTGATTATGGTACAGATTAATACCAAAATATGTTAAACCACGTTAGGATATCGGCTATTGAACGAGTTCTTTTCTGACCACCATCAAATACCATACTTATTTAAAAATGGCTACTTAAGAAGTATGCCTTTTTCTCATTGATTTTAGGTGCCACATTGAATTCAAACATACAACATAGAAAACATGCACAGAAAATTCTTGTAGTCTTTTGGTAGCAAATTTAACCTTAAGATTTCGTTTTTGAAGAAAGGGTATCGTTCGGTTTTAAAAAATATTCTAGTTATGAGATTTATAAAACCGTGAAATGTTAATTCAGGATATCTCGTAACCTTCAAATTATTAACATTGCCTATAAAGGGTAAAACATGATCTACATCCATTGGAAGGTTTTTATGAGAACTATGTGACTTGTACGAAATGTGTGCTTTTCCATACACATAAATATGTGCAAAATGTAGTTTGAGAACTTCCGATTCAAGTGTCACGGCTGATAGAGTGCAAAATTATTCGGTCACTTAGAAACGTTTTTAAAACCGAAAGATATCCTTTCTTCAAGTATAAAATTATCAAAAGGTGTAATTTTCTACAAAAAGAGTACAAAAAAGAATATTTTCTATGCATGTTTTATATAACAAAGTTAAGCGTATAGGGGCATAAAAAATCCGCGCGAAAAATGTTTAATGTTTAAGTAGCCATTGCATACATATACAGGTCTGAAAGAAACTAGTTCAAAAGCCGGTATTCTACCGTATCTGAAATATCTTGGGACTAGGTTGCACGATAATCAATACGAACATCCCTACTGAATTAATTTCTTCGAATCGAAAACTATATTTCGGAAATTCAGTTGACCTTTCTTGAGATAGGGCAGCTACTTTACATCCGAAAATTCTTGACTACAAAAATGTAAACGGCACACTGTGCTTGGTCAAGGCGAATAAAATTTCCTCCAGTTCTGTATTGATTTTATCTAAAAACTTAATGTAAGAACCTGCAGTATATCCTTCAAAGTAAAGCTTTTTAGACTCACCTAGATAGTTCAAATGAATACCTGAACTGGATCCCGTCAGAATTTTTGAACTAAGAGCGTAATATTGACAAAATGCCAACGGAAAGTCAGCAGTATGTAAATACCGGATGATTTACCATACCAGCAGCCCAGGTACCAGCTAAAACGCAGAAATATGTGAGTTGCCAGTTATTTGCTGCCATATGACGCAGCTGCGAGATGTTTGGCCATCAGTGGGTCCCCAGCTGTCTCTGTACGCTTTCTGGTGCCTTTTTTGAAACTTCATCAGAAATTATTATATGACCTTGAAGTAAATTCTTTTGAACTACTAAATAGTACCTATGCTGACATTATATTTATTAATTTAAAATTTATCTGGTTGAGGACAGTGTGCCGCTAGTGGAAAATCTTTCCCTGTACTTGAATGTTTTAATAGCTGTGAGAAAATAGCTGGTGGATTTCCTAAATACTTCGGTTGATCATTTGAAAAATGCACTCTAGCATGTTTTCTATGAAAAAAATTTAGAAACGCCTCGGTTTTACATTCAACATACACGAACAAACCATTGTAAGCCTCAATAAAAGAATCGTTCTACTGAAGACTACGGTGCTGCCGATGCATACAAGAGGGCATGGTGCACACAGTTATTTTATCCCTATGGGTGCCTATCTTGCCAAGGTCGTTTCGAAGGTCAGCCGAATGCGCGTTAATGTCACATCGGACAGCGATTGTTTCAAGTGAAATATTCGCGCTTACAAACAAAAAAGACGTGACAACCAAACCTTAAATAGCTATAATGGTTTTTAAGTAATTTCGTTGCTTCACACCCGAGGTGTGAGATCAGAAACGACAGATTATTAAACGGAAAATCTACTGAAATAAATCGTAAAAATCCAGCCGCCTTCACTGCCAGCTCCAAAATCTTCATTTGGTCGGACGTTGGTCTCATGGGACACATCAATGTGATGTTACTCATCGAAGCCTCAGTAAACCCTAGGTGACAATGAAGACCGATTTCCCAGTCCCTGCTAGAAGAGAACCCTCCAATTTCCTAAAAACAAAACTATTAGAGTCTGTGCAGTTTTCAATTTATTTTTAATTGAGCGACCGTAACACTTTTTTAAAATCTCAAAAGTCATTGGAGAGCTACGAACGAAATACGGGCAACTGTGCTATGGGCTAAAATGTTTAGAACCCTTTATTTAAAAAACGTTATCACAAAACCAGTAGCAAAATGTAATGCGTTATCAGATTAAAAAGGGCTCGTCAATAAAAAAAACTCTTGGAAGTTCATTCTTTCTCAGATGAACAACAGTGTTTGCCTTATGCTTCTCTGTGCAGTCGTAAACCGGCTATCGATCTGTCTGGCCATCGAAATTTAACAGCCACAGATAATTTTTTTCATTTTGGATCTGTTCCTCAGCCGAGGATTTTTTATGGCGTAACGGTTATGTGATTTAATTAAACTGACCACTAATAACTGGGCCAAGCGGTAAGCCAACAGGGACAGTCGCGGGATATCTTGTAACTACCTAGTCTGACTGAATTCCACAGCCATGTATTTTCACGCTAAAGAACGTCATGTTTTTTTTCAAATTCTGTTCTTGAAAGACTACCAAAATGATCCTTCCCCTTCTTATTCCTATCACCACGGTGAAAGTACCGGACATCTTATAAAAAACCTAGCCTGTTAGTTGTCGGTTTACCTAAGCCACATAAACTTTGTGGCATAAAGAATCCTGGCCTGCAACTCAGACACAACCTGGACAAACTTATTTGTGGGCAGACTTCGTTTTTTCTCATAATTTGCGTACATTGAAGACAAAATTGTCGGTCCCAGGTTAGACAAAACGTTAGCAAGTTTGTGACTGCGCAGATAAGCAGATTGTGAAAATTTCGCCATCAGCGTATTAAAGTCGCAAATCAATTTGTTCAGTCTGTTTCTGCGTTTCAGCCCATGAATATGTAAGGCCAAAAAGTTTATGTGGTTTAGGTAAATGGACAACTAGCAGGCTAGGCTTTTAAAAGATGACTCGAGACTAAGACAATAGTGGCAGGAGCAAGAATGTGAAAGTTAATTTCGACAGTAGTGCAAAAACAGAATTTAAAAAAACAGGTACTTTAAGTGCGAAAAAATGTGACTATGCATACAATCCGTTATAAAAATTATAAGGGTTTTACTTATTCCCCCAAAACGGGCTGGGCCATAAATATAGAGGACCTAAGTGAAGGTGGGACTGACTCACGTTTCGCGTTTATCTGGTAGCGCAGAGCCTGCTTGAGCACATACCTACTACCATAATGTGTTTGGCAGGCCTTAAGGTTAGGCTTTCGCGCCGCGTCAACGACTGCACTTAATTCGATCACAAGTTGGTTGACCGGTTCAGAGAGTTGACTGGCGTCTAATTAGTGGAAGAAAGTAAGGCCGAGATTGGGGGAATACATTCTCATGGCACATCACCACAGTAAATCAGATATATTTTACCTTAGCGCAACGCGCTAAGAGACGTGGTTTGGAAGATTGAAAATGTGGCCTTTGCATTAATGTGAAGTCCAAATTACCCTTACAATAGCACGTAATAGGAGTCTGGGTAAGCTTGTGTGTGACCCGCGTAGACGAGCTGTTCGGCTTTGACCGCCCCTGTGCCCAAGCAAAACTCCGGCCCTCGAGACATTGCCCTGGCAGTGGAGAAAGGTGGGTAACAGAAGAGGGAATGCGATAGATGCTGCGCAATCCTCTATCACCGTATTCAAAATGAAAGGTTGGAATTTGTTTTAGATTCGAAAAGCTTACTTAAGTTAAGTTGTATGATTAATTATCGTGCAGTATGGTCACAATATATTTCAGCCGTGTCCAGATGTCGGATTTAGAATGAGCTTCTTTCCGGCTGCCTTCAAACAGTAACCTATTTAAAATGACAACTTCAGTGGTGGGACCTTTTCAAATTGATTTTCTATGCACTTATAAAAAACATGCAGAAAAATATTTTTCTTGCATTCATTTAGTAGCTGCTCACGTCTTCTTCAAATTGTTTATTTGAAACGGAAGGTGGGGTTTAGAAAAAGATGGGAAAAGAAACAATTTTTAAAATCTTTAGATACACATTTCTTAGTACATAAAATTTGACAAGGACGTAATTTTCAACGAAGCAAGTATAAGAAAGTAATTAATTTGTATATTTTCCAAAACATATGTTTCAATTTTTGAAAACATCGAAAATAAATGGAATAAATGCATACTTCATTAAGTTATATTTTTTACACTGTAGTTTTAGGAGGCGACAGAAATGAAACTTGTTCAGAAGTGGGAGCCTTGACGTGAATAAAATATCTTGGAATTATGCTGAAAATTCCTAAATATTGCAAAAATAATTAAAAAATCTCCTCGAAGTTAAAACCAATTTCGGAATTTCAGTTAAAATTTCCTTAAGTTGATTATATAATCTGCTCATATCTGGAAGTCAGATAGTGAATTAAAATTTAAAATATTAGAGATATAACGGGCAAACGCCTTGGCACAAGATTGCATGAACACCAGCTTGCAATCAACCGCAAGGACAAGCTGTCTATGGTCTATGGCCACATACAACAGAAGAACCACATTTTCGCCTTTGAGAAAACGAGCGTAATCGGCCGAGCCAACGATAAGATGGCCAGACTGCTGCTCGAAAGTTGGTCCTAGACGGGCACACTTAACAGAGCCATAGACTTGCATCCCTCGCCTACCAGGTGATACGCAAAAGGCTCGAGTCAGTTCGGGCAGGGCCAATGGGACAATCTAGCAAAACCAAGCATGGCAGACAACGGACAATAAAGAAAATGAAGAGAGGAGCCGGCCGGAGGCCACATAACCGGCGTGGAACACCAAAATCACCACCACGCCCACGAGGCTGAAATTAACTCACGCGGTCGTCAACGACTGATCAGTCCGTTGGCTGACGAGGGACAGGCCACCATTCACGCTGATTTGCCAACAAATATGACGGCAGCAAAATGTACTTATGTCACGCGAGGGGAGAGATGAAACCTGATCAGCAGCAAACAGGGAGGTCAAAGTTCATACTCCGAGCAGGGATATAATACCGGGCAGGCGTCAAGGCTGAAAAAGTCAAGACCAGCAGAACCACAGAACTTTGATGATGGAAACGAGGGGGTTTCCGAAACATCAGTCAAAATACATTCCGGTCCATGAACTCGTCCCTTCTTCTTCGTCTTCTTCGGGGGATGATGAGCTCGATAAGATATAACTATATAGGATTATATATTTCTGTATTTTAAATCCGGTATATTTGGATTTATGGTCGCATGTACAGATAAAGACCAAGGTGATTTCAGCTTGCTTAGATGGGTTGTATAGCATAATCTCCAGATATTTAAGTTACACCAACAATCCGTGTTTTTCTGCTCACCTGCAAATTCGTTAAAATGATGACTCAAACAGTTTGATATTTTCATTGATTTTGATAGCCTTAAATTCAAACGCTATTTTATCGTTTTATATACTTGGTTTGTGGTACATTACGTTCCTTTTAGTTTTTTTATCAAAGAAGTGGCATCTTCAATTTTTAAAAAATTTCAATTCCCGAACAATTTTAAATCGGTCCTACCGTCGGGTTTGCGTTTAGGGTTTCTAAACTTCAAGCCATGTAAACTCAATTTTAAAAAATAATATATTCCCTATGCATTTACAGAGATGTTACATAGGGTAAATAGAAATTTGCAATTTATACGAGCTATGTTGAATATTTTATTAAAAACAGTAATAAATGCACAGATACGGTGCTGTTTAATTCGACTTTTCCCGGAAGTAAGAAATGTACAACTGCGAACATTTCTAAGTCGAAACATCTATTTTATTTAGATTACTATTCGAAAAACACAGAACTTACTATAAAATCACAAAGAAATCGTTCGCGAATGCTTTATATAAAATATGTTTAAATTTCTAATAGTAGTGAGCATTTAAAGCTCATAGTAATTAAGTAGTAATTTTGGAGAGTGAGTTTCTCAGACAGCCAGAAAGGTACACATGCAAAAAACATCCTGGATTAGCTCGAATATTTTGCGATTATGCCACATGATAACCTAATCGTATCCACATTAAAGTAAATCTATCCAAACGAAATAACGTTTCCGAATTTTGTTAATTTGCCTTGACTTATGGCACTTACTTGGACTCGGAAGCATAATAATAGTATTCTTCCAAAGTACATAGACAATTTATGTCCTTTTAATTCTCCCACATAGCATTCCTAAGTTCATTAAATACCCAAAAGAATCTGCATTTTTTCTACAAAAGCCACTAGCACCCATCATCTTCCATGACATTATTTTGCCCACTGTCATTCCTTTTATGAAAATCAGCCAGCTCATGTTGTTTTTGGCTAGGTGCCTTCCTAATGTCTGTTTTCACGAAGGGAATGACGTTCGATGAGATTGCAAATCTGACCTCCTGCATGGTGAGCCACAGCGACAAGTTGCGTTGGACGGATCAGCAGTGGGCCAAAGTCGTTGTGGACAAGCACAGCACCGGCGGAGTTGGAGACAAAACTAGTCATATCCTTGCTCCCATGATCGTCGCATGCGGCGGAAAGGTAGGAAATCTTTGAAAACACTTTCCTTCGTCTTCTTCTTCTTCTTCCTTTTGTTTATTCTACGGTTTGAGGAAACTGATAGGAAAGACAAACTTACACGCACCCAGACTTGCCTGTTGAACGAAAAAGTTTTACTAAGTAAGTTTTTTGTGATAGAAGTTTCGAAGAATACACCCAAAACCGGCTTGATATCCAAAAAAAGTTATTTCGCAATTGCTGAGATTACTGGAGCTTAGGAAGATTTTTAGGGGCTAATGTTTGAATAACAGGCTTTGAACTTTTGTGTAAAAGCACTTAAATCTCGTACGATCCCCCTCTCCGATTGCATTTATCACTGTTGCTGACCCTACTGCACCCCACCTTCAGATGTCAATATCGCGGGACTGTTCTACTGCTGCATGGGTTTCCCAAAATTTGTTTTCGTTTAACAGCACACTAGACACTACTGGCTTCCGTTGATGAGGGCCTGCTGAACGCTTGCGGGCCTCACTCGTCTTGTTCTCCCTTGGCGCTCACACTCGACCTCCGCCAGCAGCTAGTCGTAGAATAGGCAGATGAATAGTGCCGGCCATGACAAGGGCGACCGTAAGCGATCGGTGAGCGTTCGTCAACGAATGTCAATATTCGCGGCCTAAACCGGCAAGACAACTAAGTCGTACTTCCATGGTTAGGGCGCTAGACTTCTAAACGAGAAGTATTGAGTTCGAGCCTCAGGTGCCGCCACACCTGTGGTTGAGTATGACTGGCTGATGACGACTAATAAGCCAGAAATGGCCACCAAAATCTCTCTTTTCTGTGTCGGCCACGCTCAACTCCTGGCTTTCTTCTGCAGTCTTGCTTAGCGGCTGATTCAACAGTGGTGTCAAAGTAATCGTAATAACTGCCACTGTCCCAAATACCTCCAGGTAAGTTCAGCAGAACAATGTATCTTTCTGAGTGACTTTACATTTAAAAATGGCCAGATTGTGTTCAACGTCCTTTGATCTACTTGTTGCATCCTGGTGTTTCTCGCGATACACTGGGGAACTAGACTGATTGAAGACCTATTTGTGAGCTCTTCTGGTTGGAGCTCCCTCAACTTGTTTTTTTGTGCACCAGCAGGGTCGAGTGTTGGACTTCTGCTCAACGGGTTGCGGGTTCCAGCCTCGGGTGGTGCAACACCTGGGGTTGGGTATGGCTGGCTGATGACGGCTAATGAGCCAGAAATGGCCATTCCAGTCTCCCTTGTCTTTGTCAGCAATATTTATCTGCGTTACCTTCGGTTTAAGCATAAACTGACCCTAAATCCTAACCCTAAGACTAACCCTAAACTTTAAATTTAACCTCAACTTAGTTTGACGATAGCTTTAATCTTAAGTGCAACCGTAACCCTTACCACAACCTTAAACCTAGTCCTATTTTCACCGTAATTTGGCCATCCCTATCCGCATGTCCTGTTTATGGGGCCCTCCCTATTGAGCATGAGAGACGGAGCTAGCTAGCTAGTTTTTTGGTAGAGGGAACGCGTTGAGGGACATAGTATTGGCGCTTCTGTTTATGGCTTCCTGCGTTGGGTTGATCCCCGCTCGTAGAGGTTTTAATCCCCCCCCCAATGTGTGATTTCCTATTGTCCTGGTTGGCGATTTGGCCACGGTTAGTACGCAGTTAAGTTTAACCACATTTTTGTATTAATTTTTTCAGGCTAATTTTTGCCTCTAAAGCCATTGGCCGTTGTCGCCTTCACCTTATTTTGAACAGCGAAATCCTGGTCCATCAACCACGTTAGCATATCAACATCTTTGCCTATGTTGTGAACTTTGAGGACAGGATGAATGTCACCGTATCACAGCCTAGTTATAGTGATCAAATTTTTTCGCTCGTTTTGACAGATGGGGATTGTTTGCGAAAGAGAACGTTGGCTAAAAATCGTGCATTTCGCAACATTCATAGCATGAATTGTGCGAAACAAAGTGAAGTTATTTATTGTACTGCCGTGACCGACAAAGACAGGGAGACTGGAATGCCATTTCTAGCTTATTAGCCGTCCTCAGCCCGACATACAAAACCCCAGGTATTGCAGCCCCCGAGGCTCAAACTCGTGACCTGTTGTTTAAAAGTTCAACACTCTACTCACGGTGCGACGAGCTCGTTGTCTTCCTGGGTTCGATCGGGAATATAAACTATGGTATGCAGGCGCGCACCAATTGGCTACAGGACTCACTCTTCCCATTGTGCCGTGGAGCTCACTCTCAAGCTCCACCAACAGCCACATAGCAGCTATGAGTGTAGGCAGAATAGAATGACTGACAAAGAAAAGGTAGACTCCAACGAATGTTTCTGGTTTATTAGCCGTCATCATCCGGCCATTCTGCGTATAAACCTAGCCACTGTGCGGCTGCTGGCGGGGCTCGAGAGTGAGCATCAAGACACAACGGGACAATTGAGTTCTGAGATCGATCAGTGAGCGCCTAAATACCCCTAATCCATTGTTATTTCAAGGAACAATCGCAGGCACATCCCGTAGAAAATTTCGGTCGTGGTTCTATGCAAGGAAATATTTCGAACTTCATCTAACCCAGTGGCAGCCTCAGTGGGCTTCGAACCCACCATAGCAAATTTAACGCGTGTCTGCAGAAACTTCAATTTCGGCAACCCTATACGTCCCGGTTTCAATTCTGTACAAATGAGGCAAGCAGTCAGCTCTTCTTCTTCTCCTCCTCCTCCTCCTCCTCTTCATCTTCTTCTTCTTCTTATTATTTTTCATCTTCTTCAGGAAATAAGTTTTTTGAGCAGGGCGTTGTATCGATAAAATGCAGCTTAGGGACAAAAAACGACATTTTGAAAGCAAAAATGCAAGTGCAAATACCTAAGAAACGGCCACAGGATTCCTTTGCAGGTGCCCATCAAGGCACAACCCGAGATGATAGTTTCTGCACGATAGCACGAGAACTCCCAGGAACTGAGCTGTGTGATGTAATGCTTTTCGTGCCGAGATCGCAGATTGGGTGCTGGTGATCGGTTATACCTGCCGTGCTACACACAAGCTATGTCCTTCGTTTGCATCTGTCTGTGCGCGTCTCATCGGTGGTTGCTGAGTTGTTGCCGGTGTCTACGTTCCTATCGGGTTGGAGACGCTCATCATCAGTGTTCGTGTGCAAACTTTATTCACCTGCGTCCGTGTTCACGCTTGATTTGAGGTCTTGTTGGTTAGCGTTCTCCGCATTTATCCCAAAAAATACATTGTTGTGTGGCATAGTTTCGCTCAGGCCTGTGTTCGTGCTCGGTATGCGTTTGTTTGCGACCGCGACCAGTCTGACTTCTTGCCTACGATTCCGTTGATTGATTCGCACTCGTAAGGCCTGGTAGGTAGCCGGGAGAATCATACAGCGGTTGATAGAAGTTGGTAGGCTGTGCCAGACTTCGAGCGTTTCTCTGGCTGTTTCGTAGATACCTCTGTCTAGGATTTTTGCGTCCTGGAAAGAAAAGATGTGTCCAGAGACTGCACGGTGTTCCACCACAAACGAGAGCAGATCCATCATCTTTACGGCCCTTGCGTGCTCACTCATGCGGGTCTTTAGTTGCTTACCGGTCTCTCCGACAAAGTTTGCCTCACAGGAACCGCACCGAAAACGACAGACGACGTTTGCCTTTTCGCCGCGTAAGAGGGTGAGATTGGGTCTCATGACCGGACGTCTTATTGTCACCTCGGGTCTGTGGGCGACGCCGATCCCCAGTGGTTTAAGAGACAAGCAACAGCTTCAGATTCGTTCTTGATATATGGCATTGCCCGCCACACTTTCGGTCGTATATCGTTGGTCTTATAACTTGCCTCGGTTATCTACTTCGTTCTATGAAGCTACGAGAAAAACCGTTGGTGAACATTCATGGAAGAAAATGGAGTTCGGCTGCTTCGTCGCTTGCCTCGCTGCAATGACTTTCCACCATATTTAAAGTGTCCGGACGCAGCTGTGTTTTTGGCACAATAGGTGGTTTTTTTTGGTAACTTAGAACTTGACGTGTGTTGGTGGTCTTTCTATATACGCTATATGACTGTTGACCTCAATCTCCATTGTAAACTGAATGTCCAGATAGACGGAGTTCAGGAGTGCGTGGAATTCCGAGACCATTTCGCATTGAGAACGACGAAAGCATCATCCACCTACCGCACCCAAAATATTGGTCTGCCTCAAAAACTACTTCATCTTTAAGAGAATGGTCTACGAACAGCTTAAACGGACTCCGATGGGTTCACCGAGTCTGGTTTCATTCCTACCCAAGCTGCGCTCACAACTTCCCCTCACGCATTGGCTTGGTCAGTCACCTGCAAATTCATCGCACGGAGGCTGGTGAACCAGTGCCTGGGGCTCTGAAATACAGTCGCCGCGCCCGCCTCCACTGCCCTCACTGCTCCCGCACCTTTACACACCGCATGGGCCTATTAGGACACATGCGCATGCACGAGAACCTGCAGTAAACCACATCATTCCACATTGCCTCCACCAATATATACAAAACACCCTCACCATCACCATGTACCTGAGAAGATCACGGTTTCATAGAAACCGTGGCTTGGAAGGCTGTCAATCTGACTCTTACACCAGATTACGCCTTTGGCCCGGTGCGTGTTGTGCGTTGAGTGGATGACGAGTGGGCTGGGAGTCAGAAGGCGATGGCTCCCCCATATCCCCTGCTTAAGCGAATACTGGTGTGTGCTTTATGGGGGCCAGATCGGGCTGTGGCGCACGAAGACAGGTACGCCGACCCGTCAGCTAATGCGCCCACTCCCCCATCAGACAACTGACTGGCTCGGATGGTGGTCTGATTGTGGGGGTGGGGGAGAGAGTGAGGTCAACAGCTCAGCGCATTTTCCTCACTATAAGCAATCTGACGTGCTTGAAAATATCACGGTGTGCTAACAGCTGTGGCTTGTAAGGTTGCCAACTGACGGGATAACTTGGACCGCATGGTCAATTCAGTGCGTGCGTCTGTTTGAAGTGGTTGGCTGTTGGACTGAGAGTCAGGCTGTACTGGCTCCCTCAGTTGGGATCCGAGTCACCCTTCCCTTATGTTGTAGTGTTCTTGTTTTGTGGGCCTGCGCCCTCACCCGTCTCCGATTTTGACTCTGTCTTGACACCGGGTCCAGGTGGGGGACAGAGAGTGAGGTAAATGCAGCGAATGTCTACTCTCACGATAATCCAGCGCGAGTCACCGTCCTTGCACAGCATACGGTGGACATCGTCGAACACGACGCTCGAAATATCGTGTGTTTGTTTGCGTGTATGAGGCCAACCGGATGGCCGCTGCTAAGGCCAAAAGAGCGGCTCGCAAGTCACAAGTAATCCGAATCCACACCGCCAATGCCCAAGCCCTGCCAACGTGCCCACACCGTCAACGCACATTCCGCGCGCGAGTCGGCCTGGATGGACATATTTGAACTCAATGCAATAACAGTCCTACAACATCAACTTCTGCCACGCCTGCCTCAGACCCAATGACGACGAATACCACCCCAACTACTGATAACAACTTTATCTAGACCCCACCACCCAGGAACACAGACACCATCCTCCATCCTCTCCCCGTGTGACGATCACGGCGATGAACACCACTTGCCCCACGCCCGCCACCTCGGTAGCCACCTCCGACTACTTGCAACCTGCTACCTCCACCACCAACACCGCTCCCAGTACTAGCGATGGGGGCCCGGTAGTAACCTGCCCTCATTGCGATCGCACATTCACCTCACAACTCGGCCTGCTCGGTCATATGTGAATCCATCGCACAGAGACTGGCGAACTAGTCCCTGGCAAACTAACACACAGCGGAGACCGCCGCCTCCAATGCCCTCACTGCCTACGCGTATTCACTTATCGCATGGGCCTGATCGATCACATGCGCATCAACGTAAGCGGAATCCCCCGCGATGCCAACACATTTTGTGCACCCACCAACACTTCCCACTTCGAAGCTCAACTACCAGTACCTGCAGCAGAGCCCCCTCAAACCCAGCACATTCTGACCCATCTTGTCCTCTCTGTCACCACACATGCACATCAAACATCGGCCTAGTCGGTCACTTGCGAATCCATCGCACAGAGACTGGCGAACCAGTGCCAGGAGCACCAAAATCCACCCACCACACTCGACTCAACTGTCCACACTTCTCACGCACATTCAAGCACCACATGGGCCTATTAGGTCACATGCGTCTCCATGAAAGCCTTTGGTAGAATACCGGTGGCTATACCACAACACTACATCTCTCCTCAACAGCCTCTGCACCTCACATTATCACACGCAACTCTAAAAAAAACGCTTTAATACTGCATAGCTGAGTAAGAGGCAAGTATGATCCTGGGCTTCTTCTCCATGTGGCTCCTCTGCTGCATGTGTGATCTAAGCTTGAGAATATTGAGAGGCGTTCAGCACCGTGGGTTGGAAGGTTGCCAACTGAGAATTCCACTCAGACCTCGTAGTCAGTCCAATGTGTGTTGTGTGGAGTGGCTGACTGGTGGTCTGAGAGTCAGGTTGCAATGGCTCCTTCTTAGCGTAACCGCTGGCTAAATCACACATGTGAAATGTGAGCCGTTTAACCCCCTGTTGTGTGAAATCCTGGTGCTCTTGTTTGTGCGGCTAGGTCTTGTACGTAGCACGCGTAGACGAGGTCACCAGCAGTTGCGCCCACTTCCACATCAGACAACTGACCGACTCGTACGGTGTTCTGATTGTGGGGGTGGGGGCGAGAGTAAGGTCAACGGCGCAGCGCATTTTCCTCCCTATAAACAATCAAATGCGCTTGAAGTACATCACGGTGCGCTAAAAGCCGTGGCTTGGAAGGTTGCCAACTGACTGCATAAATCGGATCGCGTGGTCAGCCCAATGTGGGTTTTGTGTGGAGTGGCTGACTGGCGGACTGAAAGTCGGGCTGCAATGGCTCCTTCTTATTGTAGCCTTTATGGCAATCCCACTCCGTGGGATCCGAGCCAGGTTTGTTGGCTCTGGCTATGCCAGTCACCTGGGTCTTCTCCCGCCTCCGGTCTTCTTGAATCTGCCATGACACCAGGATGAGGTGGTAGAGGAGTGAGTTGGAACTGCAGTGCATGGCTACTATCACTTAAAACTATTCCATGCACAAGTCACCGTCCCTGAAGCACCCTTCTGTGGAGCATAAAGTGGGCATCATCGGACTACGACGATCCAACTGTCGTGTCGTGTGTATATGTGTGTGTTTTAGTGCTCCCTACATGGGCCACGTGGTATGTGCGTTGGACCAACATGGGAGCCACATCAGGGCACGGCAAACGTTACTCCGTCCCATAACAAATGCCGAAGATGGGGTGTGTGGCACGCCTAGAGGTGACTAGGGCCTAGGATACTTGGCCGCGCCAGCCGCCTACGTCTTTCCCTACCTCCGGTCCTCTTGGCTCATTTTTTACACAGGGCACGGAGTGGTGAGGGAAAACAGAGTGCGGTAGATGCCGCGCAAGTCTACTATCACTTTAACTCACGCGCAAGTCACCGTACCTGCACCACCCTGCTCTGGCGCGTACGGTGGACCTCGTCGAAATCGACGGTTGAACTAGCATGTGTGTTTACGTGTGTGCCCCCAAAACGGGCTACGTGATAGATGCGTTGGACCAACACGGGGGCCACATCAGGGCTTGGCATGCGTTATTCGGGTTGCGCTCCGCTAACAAATGCAGAACATGGAAGGTATCAGCGTCAGCCACCTGCGTCCTCTCCCGCCTCCGGTCTTCTTGACTCTGTCTTGACACCGGGCTCAGGTGGGGGAGGAGGAGAGAGTGCGGTAGATGCAGCGTAAGTCTACTATCACTTTAAACTAAATCACGCGCAAGTCATCGTCCCTGCTCCACTTTCCCCATGAAGCATACGGTGGACATCTGCGGACTACGACGGTCGAACTGTCGTGTGTTTACGTGAGTGAGAGAGAAAGAGAGCGGGAGAGAGTGGTGTCCAAGTTCAAGTATTTTCCGTTGCCATGGCCGAAGTGTGGCATTTTAAGTAGGACATGGACAACTGGGACTATCCAAATGTACGCGTGTGCACAAGTTGCCGTCAGCCGGACGCTAGTGCAGTCATCGAGCCTGGAAGCGGTAGCTGAAAAGGCGGTTGGCCTCAAAGCATTCGGACACCGGGTGACAGGTGTCGTAATGATAACTGTATGCCCTCCCCTGAAATTGCTACGCAATGCTCCCTGCAGACCTGGAGACTTGCTTAATCGAAAATCTCAGTTTATTCGCCTTATGCCCCGTCTCCCCTTGATGCATTCGTAGGTGGGTTTGATTTGAGACTTGTACAGCTGACCACTTTGTATGTCCTTCCGAACAGGTGCCAATGATTAGCGGTCGCGGACTGGGACTAACTGGCGGAACCATCGACAAGCTGGAGTCAATCAAGGGTTATTCCCCGACGCAGCCAGACTCCAAACTCCGGGAAATGATGGAAGAGCCCGGATTCTTCATCGTTGGTCAAACCGAAAAACTTGTCCCGGCTGATCGGCAGCTCTATAAGTACAGGGACGTGACGGGTACTGTAGCATCCATACCCCTGATAACCAGTAAGCTTTACTTTCAGTCTTGTTAGCATGCTCATTTTTTTTTACAATGCGTCACCTGCCTCATGAGACAAGACAATGGAAGTTAACATGATCATTTCCAGGCACCCAGAGCGGCATTTCACTAATTCACCTAGTCCATCCCAGAAAATTTCGTGCATGCAGAATATATTTTACATTAATTTTATCAGTCAGTAATTTTATAAATTTAAACATAAATCTACGGTATCCTATGTTCAGGCAGTTTCGTATGTTAATGACATCTGAGCTTCTTTTTGTTTTCAAGGAGAGGAATTTAACTAAGAGAGTTTTACCACACAGGATTTGTTGAACTTGAAATTTTTTAGTCCAGTCTAAAGCATGTGAATGAGCTTGTGAGCAAGCCGGTTATTTTTAGAAAACCAGACATAAATTGACAAGGTGGAACTGACAAAGACTAGGGAGACCGGAATGGCCATTTCTGCCAGTTTCACCTTAGCATCCAATATGCGACTGTGTGCAAGAGCTCTTAAGTGAGCTCTAAGGCAAAACGGACAAAGAATGTACCATAACCATATCGGAGAACGTTACACTATCATAATTTTATTAATTTCCTAAAAGTCTGATACGAAAATCTGTGTTATTTCCCGCCCTAAAGTGCATTAATAATACCTACAGACACATAACCTATTTTTCGTGGCAAGCGATTAAAAAGCACTGCAAATTACACCGTTTTCACCTAAATTTCACACACACACTGAAAATCAACATATTAAGAAGGTGCTCTTCATATTTAAAAGTTGTATGCTTGAGTTTGCAGCTGAAAAATCTAGCTAAGCTCAATGCTCACTGACAGGAATGTCAATGCTCAAATTTATTGAAAAATTTAGTCTTCTGATGTTCTTCTCCTTGGAATGAAACAGACTTCTCTTTGCTTTAATCAACCGCTTCTCTAACAAAACAAGAAACTGGAAAATTAAATCAATATCACCTGATGTAAAAAATAGGTTTTTAAACTTGAACACACCTTTACCGTTTTATTAAGTCAAGTGTTTACACTTCAAGACTTGAGTCTAGATATGCGGCACAAATTTTCGCGTTTCAAAACTTTCGATCTGTCTTAGAAAACTATTTTTTACTGATCAGTACTTGTAATATTTATTTTGCATTTTCATTTTTCTGAAGATCGTTCATCATTAGTCAGGGATTTTGAAGGATGCGTGTGGGCTGGCTTCAGAATGGTTATTGATTTTTCCATTAATGCAGGCATATTTCATGAGTAAGTTTACGATATGTTTTTTTCAATAGCAAATTCTGCTGATAGCTCTAAATAATCCCAATTTGATTCCTTTAAGGTTCCATTCTCTCAAAGAAGCTGTGCGAAGGCCTCTGTGGTTTGGTCATGGATATTAAACTAGGCTCTGGAGCTCTATATCAAAACCAGGAGGAGGTGGAAGAACTGGCTAAAACCCTCGTAAGTACGAATTCAAAACTACTAACAGGAAATTTTAGTTCGTAGAAGAACAAAGTACAATGAGGGCTAAGAGTGCCAGCCAAAATTATTTCGGAATGACTTGCTAACCAGCGGGAAGAGGTCCTTAATCTTTCCGTGAACTGGTCGTAATTTGCGGCCTGGTTGCTTTTGCGTTTACGGGTGGAATTTAACGGTGCAAAGGGGAATCGGTTGTGGAAACGGGAAAGAGTCCATTTAACACCACTTCTACTTCCGAGGGAAAAGAAGGCAGCTTCTACGTGAAGTCAATATCTCCATGGGATTCCTTTTTCGGAAGAAATCTATGGGTCATTGAGTGGGTTTTAAAAAATACAGGAGCTACCTAGAAGTAAATAGGTTGCATTGCGGCAGGCATTAATCGCAAAGTATAAGTGGGAAATCTGACTTGGGACTCCCATTGAAAGGATCTACTTAGGTGGGGTTTAAATACGGATTATCACATAGCATCCTCTGGAGATAGTTCAGTTAAGCCGAAATACTAGCTTTTGAGTGTATGTGTTTGCTGCGTCCTAGAACTATCGCATTTGAAGATTGACTACTTAAAAAATGCTGACAAAAAAAGAGATTGGAATGAATATTTCTGGCTTGCAAGCCGTCATCAGCTGGCTATACCCAACCACGGATTTTGTGCTACCCGAGGCTTGAAATCGTGACCTGCTGATCAGAATTCCAATGCTCTAACCATTGAGCTGTGGGCTCGTTGTCTTGCCGATTTAGATAGGAAATACGGATATTCCTTAATGAATGATTACTGACCATTAACGGAACTTGCTCGTCCCGCTCTGCCTTGGGGTTCATTCTCGAGCCGCGCCAGCAGCCACACAGCGGCTAGTAGTAGAATATGCAGATTAATCTTGTCAACAAAGATAACAGAGATTGGAATGGCCATTGCTTGTTCATTCGCCATTGGACTCATAGCGTTGGTCGCAGGTTCGAGCCTCCGATCGGGCACCACCTGGGGTTGGGTTTGAATGGCTGATTACGGCTACTGCCAGCTAATGAGTCATAAGTGGCCATTCCAGTCTCCCTTGTCTTTGTTGACATTGTTAATCTGCCTCTATTATTATTACTACTACTACTACTACCACTACTACTACTACTACTACTACTACTACTACTACTACTACTACTACTACTACTACTACTACTACTACTACTACTACTACTACTACTACTACTACTACTACTACTACTACTATTACTACTACTACTACTACTACTAATACTACTACTACTACTACTACTACTACTACTACTACTACTACTACTAGCCGCTGTACGGCTGCTGGTGGAGCTAAAGAGCGAGCCCCAAGACAGCGGGACGAGTAAGTTCCGTTAACGATCGGTGAGCGTTCATCAATGAAT
This sequence comes from Schistocephalus solidus, assembly GCA_017591395.1. NCBI lineage: Eukaryota > Metazoa > Platyhelminthes > Cestoda > Diphyllobothriidea > Diphyllobothriidae > Schistocephalus > Schistocephalus solidus. The sequence continues at coordinate 22,676 of WEDG01001689.1, forward strand.
GACTACTTTAGTAGTAGGCACCTTCTGCATCAATTTTCCATGGCTCTTTAAATCCAAAAATGTTACAGTAATACCTCGAAAAATCGCGAAGTTAGGTTCCCGAACGAGTCGCGAATCAGAAGGGATCCGGAATGTATATTAAAAGTCACTAAAATGCTTATTTCTAAAGTAGATATCCCAAATATTACCTGAATCATACTCCAAATGATTTTAATTTCTTTAAAAGTTAGCTTAATGCACTTAAAATCTAAAGTAATGTTTGACGTAAAAATAGAGACCAGTATGGATCAACGCGTATGTGTTACACCAGCGAATTGACAGTACAATATAAGTATTTTACCACTCAACTTATTCATTGTCCGCTGTTTTCTTTTGAACCCACAGTAAGGTAAAACCAAGTAATGAAAGGGACTGTAAACTTAATGACTTAAGTTTTATTTGCCGTTGCCAGGACGGTAAACTTAATGCGTCACAGAAGTCATATTACGAAGGTACACTTCAATATAATAAAGAGAGTGTGCACTTATTGTATGTAGGGGGATACAGGTATTCAACCAAATTAAAACGATATAAGGATTACAGGGAAAGGGGAAATTTTAAAAATATGTGTGCGCACTAACTACGAGATGGGTAGAGAGTGAAAACGAAAATTTAAAGGTACAATAAAAATATTTGGATCAAAACAGTAATATAAATTGTCCTCAATTATGAGTTAGCTGTGCTGTACGGCTCCTCCGGTCAGCAAGAGCCTTCCGCCGGGACTTCCTTGAGTGATGGTTCTCTTGAGAGGTTGGGTTTCCGATCTAAAAACCAAGTTATTTTGCTTTGCTGATAATGTTTTCTTTCATAGTGGTGTAGAAGGTTCTGCAGATCTTCATGACTGAATTTAAGCAAGTAATCATTTTCAGAGCACGTTCAAAATAGGGATTCCTGCAATGTAATTGGATAACTCCAACTCTTGTACCTGAAAGCGTGTCCTCCTGGTACCTACGTCGTGACCCAAGCTCGATACAGTATACAGTTAAAATGAAAACTAACAACTTTGTTACGAGTTTCGTAATGAGTACGAGTTACAATGTTTTTACCATTAAACGATGGAAATTTTACTATAAAAATTAGGTCCGCTTTAGCATTCGAAGAGTATAAATTTTAGAAATGGTTATTGCATCTTGTAGAGGCATGCTATGGTTAGTTGCAAAAGAAAACAACTTTCCCATAATAAAGCAAATTTCGTAAATGATCTCTTATACATCTTTTTTTAAATAATCAGTGAACCAATTGCTCACTGAATGTGCATTTAAAAGCATGAAAACTTAGAAATTACTGGCAAACTTAAACATAAGCTCTTTTATAGGGTTGTCTGATTCCAACGAAAAGTTCGCAAATACGTAAATTTGCAAATCCAGAAACGTGAATGCACGCGGTATGACTGTATGTAGAATTAATGCACAAAATTATTATTTCTTACCGTCACGTTGTAGAAAAATAAGTACTCTACAAATTTTATACATGAAGCAATGGTTTTTTCAGTTTCAAAACGTTTGTTTTTCAGCAGTTTATTCTCCAAAAACCGTTGGGATTGTCTAGTTGAGGTAAAAGGTGCTGGCATACAACTCTGCGGCTGATGCAGGAAAATCCTTATCAGAAAAAGATGATGTGATCACTGAAACTAACAGTTTATTGGGCTGGTGCTTCGGATTCTCACTCAAGTTCATCATCAAAGGCAGTTGAAGGAAAAGGAGACGGTACAACTTGCGAGCTGGGGTTCAGGGAATTCGATTGGTCGAAAAATGTAAAATAAACATTTTTCCTACCAAATATCCCAAAATGAGAGTTCGCACAGTAACCAAAGGACAAATAATGAAAGTCTACAGATTTACCTGACCGTTAAGGTTCGACCACATGATGGAAAATCTTTGATTGCTGACCACCTTCGTAGGTTTACACTTGTAAATTCACGAAAAAGTTTGATTTATTAGAATCAATGCTGGACACTATAACTTTGGAATTATTTTAGGTGACTGTTGGTCGCAAGTTAGATCTCAAGGTCATTGCCGTTCTGTCCTGGATGGACGAACCCCTGGGTGACTGCATCGGAAACGCCCTTGAGATGGCAGAGGTCTTCAATATTTTGGCCGGTGATCCACTCAGAGGTAGACTAGGTAGCCTCATCCTCACTCTGGGTACGTTTATAACAAAGACCACTTTATTGTCTCTCACCTTTTTCTCTCTCTCTCTCACCGAATGAGGGTAAAAAAGTGAACAAATCCTAGAAAAATGAAAAGTGTACAGCCTTTTTTATGAACTTTACTATTGAAATTGGATGAATGACAACGTGAAATAGGATACCAACTCGTTACCTTTGCTCAGAACATGACAGAGTCAGTATTCCGTTACTGGTGAGTGATAAAGATTTTCGATGCAAAGAGGTTAAATTTGTAAGTTGGCTAGGCATTTTAAAAACTAGGTTTGGAAGCCTATATGCGAGGATGAACGCGCGATCACTGAACCTTAGCTTTTGGTCCCGTAAAGGAGGCCATCATCAGAGACTGTGAGGAGGCAACAACAGATGAACAGTTCGCGAAGTCAATTTTGGCAATTTTCGATTATTCATCATCGGACCTGTAACCATCCAATAAACATCAAAGGTGGGTAAAAGGTGAGGACATTCTGTCAGGGACATATTTGAGGAGGTTAGGGTTGTTAGGTGCTGAGGGGAAGGAGGCGTCTGAAAATTAGCTACGTCCTTGTTTTGTCGCTGTACCGCGGCGTGGCAGATCGGGACACGCGTGCTGGGTTCAGCTTCGACCAAGGAAGCCTCAGGGTCTGTATGAACGGTTCCGACGAGCCCAAGACTAGCTGTATGGCTACCGTCTCTGCCATCCCAAGTATCCACTGTCGCAGTTTATCAGAATCTGCGCACGTTGAAGCATATTCTGCACTTCTACAGACGGTTACAGTTTCAAAACTGTGTCACAGGGATTTTATCTGCAGCATTTTTGCATGACCCATTTGAAGAAGCTTCCTGGTGTCCATGACATACTGCAATAAATAGGAGTCGGTTCGAAATCTGAGAAGCTCAGGCTACATGTTAATAATGAGAGCTATTCAGAAAATTTTATTGTAAGAAATTGTAAAGAAATTAACACTATAAGTAGTCAGATTTTCCGATTGAAATTTACGTAGAAAAAGCTTATATGCCCCCCCCGTCTCCAGCAGGAAATTGGAACAGAAGCCGTCCATAACCAAGGTGACTTTGTGCTCAATTCCAGGGAAATAGAGGCTAGGGTTAAGGGTTACGGTTACGAATAGGGTTGCGCTTGAGATTTGCATCAGGGTTAGTTTTAGGGTTGGGACATGGAAATATCTATCCTCCCCGGAATTCAGCACAATTTTACCTTGGTGGTCCTGGGTTGGGTCGTTCCTATTCCTATATCTTGTTGGGGTCTTGACAGGTCGGGAAGTGGAACAGAGAGTGAGTTAGATGCAGCGAAAGTCTGTTCCCACTATACTCCGGTGCCATTCACCGTCCCTGCACCACCATGCTGTGGAGCATACGGTGGACATCTTCGGACTACGACGGTTAAACTGTCATATCCTGTTAGGGGGGGGGAACATATAAAAATTTTGAACCGAAATTTATAGAAGTGCCAATTAGATTTCCAACTTCAACTTAAAACTCTTTTTCATCGGAAGGTACATTAAAAAATTTAAGTGAATGGTTCGTTAGGCTGGTAGCGTGCTGTAAGTCTGGGACCTCGAGTCGTTGCTCAAATCTTCTGGAGTTCGCGGTCAAGTAAAGGTTCAAAATTTATCCAGCAGCTGAAGAAAATTCTTCTTTGAGCACTAAGTGCCTAAAAAAGCCAGAGCTAAAATACAACTCAGACAAAAGGACACAGCCAGTTGTTAGACAGAGTAACAGTGTGAATTTAGGGAAGGTCAGTGCCATCCGAAATACTGCTCCGTCTTGTGACTATGTTTTCATCAACTTCATATAGCTCTATTGCATGCCACTAATAGGGGACAAATTACTTAATATGCAGATATTGCTTATACAACAATATTTTGAGGGAACGTACAAATTAGCCTGCCTAGTATGTAAGAAGCGAAATTTTCCTGTCACGGACGATGCTTAAATTACCTTGCAAATAAAACCGAGGCCAGATTTCTATTATTAAGGTTAAAAAGCTTCTATTCGGAAATTATTCAAAGATTAAAATTTCCTGTTTCAACCGCAGGCTCCAATATGTTGGCCACCACAAACATTCAACCCAACGAGGTCCGCCGACAAGGCATGCTGCTTGACTGCCTGAAGGATGGCAAAGCGCAGCGTGCCATGATGAAGATGCTTGTCTGTCAGGGCGTAGAAGAGGCACTAGCTAAAAAACTCTGTTCTGATCCACCAGAGGACTGTGAAGATGCCATTGAGTATTACCTCCAATTGATGGGCATGCAATCCACCGGGAAAACTCCAGTGAAGTCAGTTCGAACTGGTAAGACGTCTACTGTCATTCCCATTCTCTTTTTACTCTAATATATATATATATCGAGCTCATCATCCCCCGAAGAAGACGAAGAAGAAGGGACGAGTTCATGGACCGGAATTTATTTTGACTGACGTTTCGGAAACCCCCTCGTTTCCATCATCAAAGTTCTGTGGTTCTGCTGGTCTTGACTTTTTCAGCCTTGACGCCTGCCTGGTATTATATCCCTGCTTGGAGTATGAACTTTGGCCTCACTGTTTGCTGCTGATCAGGTTTAATCTCTCCCCTAGCGTGACATAAGTACATTTTGCTGCCGTCGTATTTGTTGGCAAGTCAGCGTGAATGGTGGCCTGTCCCTCGTCAGCCAACGGACTGATCAGTCGTTGACGGCCGCGTGAGTTAATTTCAGCCTCGTGGGCGTGGTGGTGATTTGGTGTTCCACGCCGGTTACGTGGCCTTCGGCCGGCACCTCTCTTCTTTTTCTCTAGTGTCCTTTATCTGCCATGCTTGGTATTGCTTGACTGTTTCATTGGCCCTGCCCGAACTGACTCGAGCCCTTTGCGTATCACCTGGTAGGCGGAATGCACGTCTATGGCTCTGTTAAGTGTGCCCGTCGAGGACCAACTTTCGAGCAGCAGTCTGACCATCTTATCGTTGGCTCGGCTGATTACCCTCGTTTTCTCAAAGGCGAAAATGTGGTTCTTCTGTTGTATGTGGCCATAGACAGCTTGTCCTTGCGGTTGATTGCAAGCTGGTGTTCATGCAATCTTGTGCCAAGGCGTTTGCCCGTTTCACCAACATACCTCGCATCACAGATTTGCCATGGTATGCTGTAAATCACCGCTGATTGCTCTGTCATTGGTAGCGGTACTTTGGGCCTCATTATGCGCTGTCTGATTATTGCTCCAGGCTTATGAGCCACACCGATCCCGAAAGGTTTCAGGATTCTTGCTGTTGCCTCTGATACGTTCTTCACATAAGGGATTGCGAGCCAGAACTTCGGGTCTTCTCCTTTCGATCGCTCATGGTTGGGCTTCCTAAGACACTTGCGTATAAATGGCTTCGGATAACCGTTGGCTTCAAATAGGGCATTCAGGTACTTAGTCTCCTCCTTCTTCCCACTGTCGTCGCTGCAGTGTGTTTGAACGCGTTGGAAGAGGGTTCTGACACAACTGCGTTTGTGAGCAATGGGGTGGTTGCTTCTGAAGTGAAGGATACACATGGTGTTAGTTGCCTTCCGGTAGACTCATCCCTTCTTCTTCATCTTCGTCGGGGGATGATGAGCTCGATTAGATATCTTGACCTCGATATTCACTCATATATATATATATATATATATATATATATATATATATAGTGTGTGTGGCTCACCGATCTGCTTAAGGAACATTTATGTTCCGTTGTGCCCTGGAACTCAGACTAGAGTACTCACAGGCAGTCGCATAGCGACGTGTAGCATATGTTGATAATGTGGAACCGAAAAAGACAAGGGAGACCGGAATGGCCATTTCTGGCTTATTAACCGTCATCAGCCAGTCATACCCAATCCCAAGTGTGGAACACCTGGGATTCGAACCCGCGACCTTTGGTATTTGAGTCGAATGCTCTACCATTGCGATCGGTGAGCCACACACTACCATATATATATATATATATTTCGAAGTAAAGAAGTTCTGTGGGAAACAATGAGTAACTTTATTATGTAAATTTTCGACGCTGGTTCCCCAGGTCGTCGTCAGACTTGTGGTAAATGTGCAAAAAACAGTTAAAATTTAAAACATGTCGGAAAATCGATATTGCTGAATCAGTCCTGCCAATAGCTGCCATTGTTGATGAACATCTAAATATGATTGGCTACCGCCTTTTCCACTTGTCTTTGAGATTTTTGTACGGGGCATCTAATTCGATGTGCCGATTAATGCACGAGTCATCAGAATGCATGGCCTCTAAGAATTCCCGGCCTCTCTTCGATGGGCAGAAGCCAACAATGCGCGTTTTATCCCATGCAAATTTGTGCCCAGTTTCTAGTGTATGCACGGCAACTTGAGACAGGTGGTCTCGTCTCTTGACAGCCAACTGATGTTCGTGTAGGCGTGTAGAGACTGATTTTCCTGTTTGGCCGCAATACACAACATTACAACTGTTACATGGGATTTTGTAAAACTGTTCCCGCGTTAAGCTTTCGCGTATTGCACACTTTTCCCATCGTCTAGCTTGCAGTAAAACATCGCGAGAATAATTAATACGAATAATGTTGTGTATTGCGGCCAAACAGGAAAATCAGTCTCTACACGCCTACACGAACATCAGTTGGCTGTCAAGAGACGAGACCACCTGTCTCAAGTTGCCGTGCATACACTAGAAACTGGGCACAAATTTGCATGGGATAAAACGCGTATTGTTGGCTTCTGCCCATCGAAGAGAGGCCGGGAATTCTTAGAGGCCATGCATTCTGATGACTCGTGCATTAATCGGCACATCGAATTAGATGCCCCGTACAAAAATCTCAAAGACAAGTGGAAAAGGCGGTAGCCAATCATATTTAGATGTTCATCAACAATGGCAGCTATTGGCAGGACTGATTCAGCAATATCGATTTTCCGACATGTTTTAAATTTTAACTGTTTTTTTGCACATTTACCACAAGTCTGACGACGACCTGGGGAACCAGCGTCGAAAATTTACATAATAAAGTTACTCATTGTTTCCCACAGAACTTCTTTACTTCGAATTATACTTCTTGGGATGCCCGTATTCCAATTTATTCGTATATATATATATATATATATATATATATATATATATATATATATATATATATATATATATATATATATATATATATGGAAGGAGAAGATAAGGCGATCTCTGGGGTAGAAGTTGTACTTGTCTCGACGTTTCACACTCATACTCGAGCGCATCATCGGAGATAGAGCATAGGGGAACTACATGGTTTTAAAAAGGATCTTTCGTGCTCCCTTGCGATAGGTCTAGCCACCTCGTTTCTCATTGGTCCTCCCCTCGTGCGCCAATGGTGCTTGACGGCCTCATAGGGCACTGGTAGGTCAATGCTGCGGTTGAAAGAGTTGGCGTCTGACTGCCAAGCTTCGATGACTTCCCTCGCCAGTCTGTTTTCGGCTCGACCGAGCACTTGAGCTCCGTCAAAATCGAACCGGAGGTTGTTTTCTAGACTATGCATGGCGACGTGTGATCGAATATCCTTTCGCCTTACGGCCAAAGTGTGCTCGTGCATGCGCGTACTCAGTCGTTTGTCGGTCATGCCGCAGTAGTTGGCCGGGCAGTCTAGACAGTTGACACGGTAAATAACGCCTGAGGTGTCTGCGGGTGGTAGTCGGCCCTTTGGTTGCATGACTAATCGACGGATGGTGGTCTCTGGTCGGTGTCCAACGCCCACGTTTAGTGGTCTTAACATGCGCTCAGTGGCTTCTGAGACGTTCTTCACATAGGGCAAGACATGGAAGGTTTCAGGTCTTTGTTTAGGCTCACCTTCGGTCTTTGTATGCCTTTGGTATAAGCATTTGTTTACGAAGCTGCGTGGATATCCACTGGCGAGAAAGTGGCGCCATATGGTTTTACGTTCTCGCAGCTTCTCAGCCTCTGTGCTGCAGTGTGTCTGGATGCGGCGATAAAGCGATCGGACGCAACTGCGTTTATGCGACAGAGGGTGGTTGCTGTTGTAGTGAAGAATTTCCTCCGTGTTAGTAGCTTTTCGAAACACGCCAGTCTGGAGGCTTCCGTCCTCCTTCCTTGATATCTGAACATCGAGAAAAGGGAGCATTCCATCCTCTTTTTCCTCCATTTTGAATTGAATCTGCGGGAAAATCGAGTTCAGATCCCTTTTGAAGTTCTCTTTGGCTTCTCGGTGTATGATAACAAAGGTGTCGTCTACGTAGCGCATCCAGAATTTCGGCTTGTAGATCTGGAAGACCTGAGTTTCCAGTTCTTGCAGGATGGCCTCCTCAAGGTAGCCGGAGATCGGTGATCCCATCGGGGTTCCCTGGATTTGCTCATAAACAAAGTCGCTAAACGTAAAGTACGTGCGAAGGCAGTAGTCCAGTAACTCCATTGCGTGTTCTCTTTTAAAAAGTTTCCTTCATCGTTGTACCTTCTGCCCAGAAGGTCATCGATGACTCTCATGGCCAGTTCTTTTGGGATGGATGTAAATAGGGAGAAAAGCTGAGGTAACGTGCATTCAGAGATGATATAGTGAAGAAGGAAGGCTCCACGGAAAATGTAGTTGTACTCGTCAAATCATATTTCGTTGACGGTACGAGGATCTAAAACAACGTACAGAGTAAGGATTAGGTTGGTTCTCTCCTTTCTTCATCCATAAAAATCCTATTGCTTCCGGTCTCGTATTACCCACTGCAAACTTCCCTATTGTTACCTGAGTTGGGTCACTAAGTACGTTCTTACCGATTATTCCTTTGGAAATGACCAATAGCGCTGCCCAATAATGTTGGTGGACACTGCCTGTGTGTAAAAGAAGAGCGTCAATAATAGGCATCCCTTAAACTACTTTGAACATTAGTGCTTTGAAGAAAGGCCCGGCTGGGAGGGGCTGGGAGGGAGCGGGGTGACGAGTCGTGTCCCTGCAAGAGTGGTTCTACGCACTACCATCTACAACTGGGCTGGGGAAGAGGGTGAGAGCAAGCAGCACCTAGTTGTTATGGTCCATTCGTTATGCGGTTGTAAAGTGCAGATAGTAGATGTGAAGTAAACTTAACACGTGTATACTCCACCTCTTCCTTCCTGTAAACAAACTGGCCTGATGCGCCGAGAATTTTGACTTGGAAGGGAGCCAACTGACAGGATAATGCGGGCCCGTTTCAGGCTGAATACCCAGTTAGAATGACTTGTTCCTAATGGGACCCATATGCTCACCGTTTTTGATGAGTCATCAAAGGAGGCCATCTTTGAAACTAGATATGCGCGCGTGCGGTATGCGTAGAAGAGGATGCAGTTTCATTAAGGACAGCACCCATGCGTATGGTTCATTGTGTTGGTCTGCGTGTTGCCAAGGTGTGGGGGAAGGGGGAGGGCAGACGTTGACACCCAAATCATTCTTATTAAAATCCACACAAAAATCACCAAAGCATTCAGAGCTGGGTGACGGCAGCGGTCGCTTGGCATGACAGTTGGGGCATCAGTCCAAAAAAGTGGACCAAATTTGTTTTTGCCAAGCAAAAGCAGGCAAAAAATGCCTAAAAATTCACCGTCTGTCAGAACTTTTTATCTTTAATTTTAACTAAAAACGCTTAGAGTTCTTTCAGTTATTCAAAGTCCATTCATACACCATCACATTTTAACGTTGAATAGAGAAGCTTCGCAACCACCACCCTCACTTTTACGCCACAAAACTTGCTACTTATGTAGTCCTTATTTGACAGTTTTAAAATGCTACAGTGGACCACCAGCGATTGAGAAAACTGTAAGGTGGATTGCTGCGTCCCAACGGTCAGAGAAAGGAGGGTTCCGATAAACACTTCTTTGTTCTGCCAGCCCAAACAGCACGGCCATACACTCAAATGCCGTGCATACTGGACTGCAGGGGGTCCTGCAACATTCTGTACTCTGGCGTGGATGGGCTACTTTTTGCACATAAATTCCCTCGTGGAAAATCCTCGCATGTTCTGGCGGCCTTTGACTGGTTCACACGCGTCAGTGAAGGCACCACGTTTGCTAGATGCATGGTGCATGCTGATTGGCCAGCTGATTTTACGCGCGCATTTCACAACCGGCTGGGCCTGCTGTGCCGTGCGTGGTCATTTTTTCCTTTTGCCTTGGGGCGTGACTGCACTCCATTTCCGTTCTCGATAAGATAGGGGCTATCCAGATCTTCCTTTACACGCACTTTATTGATACAACCAGATCCTAATGGGCCTATTTGAAAAAAAGATGTTATGCTTCATTGTTGGCCCACGTGTGTTTCCGTGCCCACTAGCCTGGACATCCGCATCTGGTATATTTTAATACAATGGACATCCAGCCTAAAATTGCTGTATAGTTTTTGGTTTCAGTAAAAGTTTTTTTCATGAAATGTAGTTGTCAGTTTGAGAAGCGGTGACAAGCACTGGCACGTTAACACCAGCACGCAAAACCACTATCTAGTACCTGTGCTGTCCTTGTGGTAAATAGAGCAATATGTGAATAAGTTTGGATGCCTGATGGCATTGTATGAATTATACTTGATTATCTTACTGAAGCTAATTGAGTTTGGCTCAAATATTAATGACTAAGCTTAGAAATCTCAATAACGATTGGTTTATTCCAAGCTAGCGTATTGGTTTCTGAAGGGAAATAAAAAGCTAGGATTTTAAACCTGATGCATTGACAATAAAGCCCATCTGCAATGAGGGGGACCCCCAGATATGCGGGACCTCCGCAGCTGGGCCATACAGTAATAGACGTTCGGTAAAAAAGGTGTAAGGGCTTTTAGCTAATACCTTGTGCCTCCAGTACAGAATCTCATACAAAATTTTCTTGTAGTATCTCCTCCTGTTGATGAACCTCACGGATTCTGTTTCATTGTGTAGGTTATGTAACTCAGTTGGATGCTGGAACGATTGCCCAGGTAGTTTGGCGATTGGGCGCGGGACGAGACCGTCCGGACGAGCCGATAGACCACACTGTGGGTATTCGACTCTTTAAACATGTCGGCGACTACGTTGAAGAAGGTGAGCATGCCTTCATTTAGCAAAAAATATTACCCCCTATTTTTCCCACCTGCTGTTCTACGCCCAATCTCCGTCCATCTTATCTCCACCAACCCCTCCTGATTTTGTCCTAGTGCGTGAAAGCAGAAAATTATGTGCAAGATGGAGTACCATCAAAGACGAGGAGTCTGGGATGGCAGTTTCCGACTTATTAGTCCTCGCCAACCAGCCACCCTCAGCAGCACCGGAGTCCCGATCCCGCGTTCCATGTTCAGCGGGCCTCATTGGGTGTAATGCTCTATAAATTGAGTTACGGACGGATGCACCTCCAGTATAAGTTACTATACCCAATCGCATCCGACAAGAAAATGGGCCTTTGACCCAGTGGTTAAGAACGTTCGACTTAAGAAAGCAGGGTTGAGGTTCATGTGCGGCTAAACCTGTGTTTGGGTAAGGCTAGCTGGACGGCCAATAAAGCAGAAAGAGCCATTTCTGTCTTCCTTGTCGGTATGCCATTATTGTCGGGATACCTTGCGGCAACATTCACATCAAGTGTGATTCTGGGCTCAGCTCGTCAGAAGAGGCTACCGACTACGCGTTGAAGTATCTTGACTCTGTCATGGCACCGGGCTTAGGTTGGGGAGGAGAAGAAAGTGCGGTAACGTTAAGCGCCGCGGTTGGAAGATTGCCAACTGCCAACTACACTCAGACCTCGCACTTAGTCCAATGTTTGTTGTGTGGAATGGCTGACTGGTGGTCGAAGAGTCAGGCTGCGATGGCTCCTTCTGAACGTGACCTCTGGCTATCTCAAACATGTGAGATGTAAGCCGTTCAACTCCCTTTTGTGTGAAATCCTGGTGATCGCGTTTTGGGGGCCAGGTCGTGTAAGTAGTACACGTAGACGAGGTCACCAGCAGCTGTGACCACCTCCACATCAGACAACTGACCGACTCGGACAGTGGTTTGACTGTGGGGGTGGGGGAGAGAGTGAGGTCGATAGATCAGCGCATGTTCCTCACTATAAACAATCTGACGCGCTTGAAACTATCACGGTGCGCTAAAAGCCGTTGCTTGGAAGGTTGCCAACTGAGGGGATAACTTGGACCGCGTGGTCAGCCCAATGCGTGTTTTGTGTGGAGTGGTTGACTGGCGGACTGAGAGTCAGGCTGCAATGGCTCCTTCTTTATGTGGCCTTTATTGCACTCCCACTCCGTGGGATCCGAGCAAGGTGTGGTGGTACGCCCAGGGGCGGCTCCGGTCGCGCCAGCCACCTCCGCCCTCTCCCATCTCCGGTCTTCTTGACTCGGTCATGACACCCGGAGGAATGGAGAGGGAGCGGGGGATAAGAAAGTACATCAGGATAGTTTTCTCCTGACTAACCTTACCACATTTTATATTTACTGACGAACTATTGCACGACTCTTCTAATGAACGCGCTTGATTGGTAGGCGCGTAATACCGGAACGGTGGCAATGAAGGTAGGACAGTTTAGTGAACGCCAATAGGCGATAGAGAGATGGTAAGGAAAAGTACTTCATATGCACATGGTCATCATTCAAGTGAGCTGGGTTTTCGCACTGAGGTAGTCCGTGTTACACGCTGTCGCATCCCACATCTACCTACCTACCAACCTAACCTTATACAGTGAGTTCATTAGGGTTAGCCGGGTCTCACAATAGTTCGTTGCTTGGTTTTGAACCATCATTATAAGATGGCTCTGATGATTGAATTAAGCTTTTCGTTTCTGCAAGAGCCGGGGCCTCGCATCTTCGTCTCTACAACCAAACCCATTTGCTCAGGTCGATCAGCAAGAAGCTGCAGCCTGTTGCCTAGGGCATCTTCGTCTCCAGCAATCACCTCCTGAGTCAACAGCCCGGAGACCAATGCTGTGAAACCATAGTTGCCGGCAACGAGCTCCTGTACGCTCCCACTAACGAACGAACCCGATAGGTAGGCGTGGGAATACGGCAACAGTGGCAATAGAGGTAGAGCCGTTTAAAGGACGGAAAAGGACAGTAAAGTGTTGACACTAAAAGGAATTTTATATCCTGATTTTCATCATTCAAGTGAGCCGGGTTTTAGCACTAAAGTAGACCATGTTTCACGCTTACCCATCCACATCTACCTTCACGTCACGTTAGGGTTAGTATTTGTCAATGGGTCCGTAAGGTCACTCAATAATTCTTTGCGCAATATTTACCCAGCATGCTTTTTTGCCATGTACTCCGATGCTCAGCTTAATTACTTCCTACTTTTATTTTTTTGCCCTGCAAATTCCTTTAAACGAGTGCAACTTTGCATCTTTGCTGACATGACATAAAAAGCAGGGTTTAGATCTTGTGGAGGAGCCGCTAGATCGGGTCAGAGCGTCTTGAGCCCCGGGGAAGGCCAGCCAACCGGAATACACCGTGCAACAGGGGGTTTTCTGTGCCTCTTCAAACTCTCCTTCCTATAGTAGCGGGCTCCTGACAATAATATTTTTATGAAAATGAGGCCTGCTGGTCTCCTATGCATGCAAGTGAGAACTATGAGGGATATCTTTGCAACCATCAGCTGGGTTTTCGAACAGCGGAGAATACGTGCGTTGGGTAAAGTTGAATTCGATTGGCTTATTCACTAGACTGCCAATTGTACCTATCTGCTCTCACTTGCAATGAACGTGCTACCTCGTGAAATTTTAACCGTAAGTTTTGATTAGGAAGGTTTACTTAAGTAGGCTTGTAGTCTCCACAATCGTGCAGAATAATCTACAAATTTCAATCACGCAAGGATGCAGGCTTTTAAATGCTCTTCTTTCCAACTGCGCGAAAAAATACGCTCTTTAAAGTAGACTATTTTTGAGTTGTACTGATTTGGAAGCAATTCAAGTCTTATTCATATTCTATGCATTAACAAAGTGTTACTTCTGGATTTATAAAACCTTTTCGATTCCGGATAAATTCTGAACCTAACCTGATTTTATACCTTTATTCGGGCCTTGAAAATATTAAACTTTGCATTTTTCGTGGAAAGAAAATCCTACATTTCTGTCCACTTTTAAAATATGTCCGATAGGACTCATAAAATATTTTAGTGCCTATGGACCATGTACACTACACTATGCATCAATAAATGATAAGATGCGAGGTCTTTGAATAGGCATTTCACTGTATTATAAAATCGCGTGATTTTGATATTCTTTGAAATCAAAAATACCAATTCTTCATGGAGAGAATTTTAAGAAGGCAAACGTTGCTAACAAAGGAGTATAAGCAGGAATATTTCCTTGCAGATTCTTTATGAACTATATGTGAATATATAAGGGCATTGAAAATCAAAGAACACAGCATACTACTTTAAGTAATAATGTTTTATCGAGAGTATTTTTTTAAAGGCGGTTGCAAAGCAGCTCATTCAAAAGGTGGCACATTGATGTGACTGAAATATCTGGGGATTATGCTGCACTGTAATTAAAAGTACAACCATAATTGAGTAGCATTTTCTAATCAAAAACAAATTTCGGATAATATTTTCTGAGATAGCAAATCCAGTATACCTCGTGCATGTGATATAACGCTGATATCAATGCCCGTTGTCCATTTAGGTGAGATCTGGTGCATGATTTACCACAGAGAGAAGGAGGTTTCGCAGAAACTCTACACGATGACGCATACGGCCCTGACTGTGTTGGACGAACCCACCGACTTCCCAGAGGTTGTTGTGAAAATCATCGAGTAGAAGTCTGTTTTGCAGCGCCGGGGACACTGTTAGGTCCCCCCCCCCTTCCTCATCCAACAACATCCGTGGTGCAAAATACTTTGCTGTCTACTAAATCGCTAGGAATGCCAATGATTTAAGAATTCGTCTTGTTCATTCTTACCTGTTCTGACATTATTTTGTAAAAATGCAGTGCAGCGCAGATGTAGCGTGTCGTTGCTACTGTTGGATGGGAGCTTTTTCTTGCTTTGAAATGAGTGGTGTGCTAGCGGGGGAGGGTTAAACTCAGCGGCGCGATGACTACAGTTCGCCTCAAGCCAGCCCACTTCATTGCTCTGGTTGCGGTAAAATTGACAACTGGGCTGCTTTCAGGAAGCGTGCTATCGTCACAGTACATTTTTTCCGTTAGATAATAGGCCGTTGGACTGTCACGAGTGAGGATCTTCACCGTGTATGCAGCTGAAAAGGCGCAGAAACAGGCACTCGAGGCAAACTCGAGCAGCATCTACCGCACTCTCTCTTCCCTCACCAACCCTAGTCGGACAGCGAGACCATGCCAAGACCTCCGCAGGTGGGTTCGGGTGTGGTGTCTGGCAAAGCTTAACATCATAAACTGTGCTGGGCTTTTATGTCACATTAAGAAGGCATTATAAGTAACCCCTAGGGAATTAGGCTCAGACCCAAAGACTTTTAGTGGCACTGCCTACCTACCCATCCTGCCAACCACCTCAACACACCATCGACAAACTGGCATAGGCACCTGCGATCATAATAAGCATCACCACCATCACAGTTATCGTGGGGAGTTGTGAGCAACGAGCAGGCATGGGCTGCGTGTCGACAAGCGGGCTAAGCCTCGTGTAACCATTAATATCGTTCCTATTTTGGAAGGATAAAGAATCGAGCTCACGATGGCATGATTCCCATAGTTTTTATTACTGTTCCATGAGGAAGATGCTTGAAGCACAAGGATGGTCTGTATGATCCGGCTCCGGAAGCCTGTTACAACGCTGTGCCTTTTGAGCAGGCCTGCGTGCGTACCAAGGACAGTCTGGTTCTTGTTGATGAATGCTCACAGCTCGTTAAGGGAATTCACTCGTTCCGTTCTGCCTTGGAGTTCATTCTTGAGCCCCACCAGCAATCACACAGTGGTTAGTAGTAGAAGAGGCCGAGTAACAATGCTAACAAAGACAAAGGAGACTGGAATGGCAATTTTATCATCGTCCTCAGCCGGTCACACCCAACCCCAGGTGGTGCCACACCCGAGGATCGAGCCCGCGACCTCTGTAGACCAGAAGTCCAACGCTATAACCAATGAGCCACGAGCTCATTGTCCTGCCGGTTTAGATCGGGATTGGCTGATGAACGCTCACCTATCGGTAATGGACCTCGCTCATCCCGCTCTGCCTTGGGTTCATTCTCGAGTAGGGTTCGCGACCAAACACAGCTACCCAACTAAACCAATTAACTTACAGGCCGATGTAGACATGCTTTTGGTGAAAACGCTGTCACGACTCTCCCACTGTTTTACCTTCGGGACGCCACGCATGCGGATCCCAACGTGCTCTTATCCAGCTGCCAGCTTGGTGCATCTTGTTTTTTAATTTTCCGCACAAATAACACTCTCCTTCCAGGGGGCGTTCAAAGTCTTCTTCCTTTCGGAACCACGCCAGAAAGTCGTATTGGCTAGGGTATACCTATGGCTTAGTATGGCATAGTATTTAAAGGCTTTAACTGGAGCAAAAGGCATTGTTGTATCCATGGCGTCGATGTTTGTTTACCTCTAAATCAAAAGTGCAATTTAGTCTTTTTTCGAGAGTTGAAATTCATCTGAAAGTGAGCTTTTAACACCTTCAAAATCTCATGTCAATTAAAATCTTCCCTTTCTAAACGCTTTTATCTGCTAAAACCTCACTCCTCGTCTGTAAACGTATTAGGCGGATACAGCAAAAAATAATTGAATAGGGAGCGCATTTTTTAAATTCTATTTGGGATCATAAAAAATCAGATATTTTGCAAAAGTAAAACATCATGATGAAGTAGTAAGGGTATTAGAAAATCCAACCTTAAGCATAGATTAAATCCAAATATTCATTTTCCGTTTACAACGTGTCGGAATTTGAGTAAAGGTACTTTGAGAAATATAAATACTCCCGAACTATAGTATACACCCACGTGACGTTTTTTCAGGGTAATACTGCATCCTAATTCATTAAAATTACTTGCTGTGTTTACAAATTGGCATTATATGTCAGTAAACATGGGTACCGACCAAGTGACCACATTGTTGGGTATCGATTTTTAATAGTTTAGGCCGAACCAGAGGATAACTAATCAAAATAGCCGACAATTGTTACTGACATGCCGGTGTTGAAACCTACCACAGAAAACCGGACGATAAGTTAATTAGGCAGTGTGATCCTACGTAGACCCACTCCTAAAATGAGAAGCAAGGATGCCTGTGACAGTGGGAATAACGATGGAAGGGGTTTTATGAGAAGAGCTACGGGAATGGATGGACAGTATGCTTCATTAAGAAGCAATGTACAAGCTTGCAATTATGCCGCAACATTTAAAGAAGCATGATTTAAGGCAGCCTGCAAATTGAGAACAATTTTAAAACAACCATAACACCAAGGATGAACTAAATACCCTTATAAAAATCAAACAGAAGCATAACATATATGCAAGGGCATGTAACATGATAATTACCGAAAAATAAAGAGAAAAGCATTCGAAAAAGCAGTAAATATAAGTCAGTAATCAGCATAGGATACGTTATGCATGTCTTCGTGGGTTGACCACGGTCAAAACGGTGACTCATGATATTACTGGAACCTGTGATTTAATGGTCAACAAAACACCCCTTATGCATTTCTTCATGAGTTACTCTTAACCCTAAAAGCAAAGGTTAAAGCCTTATTCTAATTATAAATGTAAAATCCCAACCTCAACATAATGATCCTAACGTCGACCTTGTAACATTAACCCTAGCTTTAAAACCAACTTCAACCTTAACCTTGGCCACAAATCCCAAACCTTCATCCAAACTGTAACTCTTATTTCAAACCCCTAATCTTAAAATCCTAATCCAAATCTCCAACCCTTAATCCTGGCACTAAAACCCAAACCCTAACCTTAAGCTTAAAATCCTGACCTTAAAACGCTTTCCCTAACCATTAGTCTAACCAGCACCCTAATCCTAAGTTTAAACCCTAACAGGAACCATAACCCCTTACGCAAATGTTAAAACTGTGTACACAAATGTAACTAATCGTAAACCAAAACTTTGCCGTTAATATATCATTTATATTTGTGCAAACTTTAACGAAACTCACCTACATAGATAAAATAAACAGGCAGGTTTTACGATAACGGTTATGTTTGGCTACACCGATACCACCACAACTGTTTACATTGATCAAGTACTGTCTTGATACATCGTCCAGAGGAACAAGATTCCGTCCCAATGATTCCATTGTCAGCATTTTCGAAAAGAAACGGACAGAAGTTGACAAAAATCCTGAATCGTAAGTCCGTTTTATAAGTTCTGCGCAGCCTGAGACACAAGATTCGACAACTCGAGCCATCTGTTTTTATTTGTCGAACATAGTCTCCGTTGCTCGGAAGTGAGTGCATTGAGCAATTACAGGCAATCATATCCAGACAATTTCATGAAGGCCTTATTCTGTAATCTCTGCGCTTAAAGGAGTCTGAAGGCTTTTCATAACAGAGCTGTCTTGCCTTTCTGCTGGATATGGCTGAATGCCTGATTCGACCACTAAGTAAAGGAAACCAACTCGACCTTAAAGAAGCGTTTATTTGACTCACATAAGGTGCTAATCACTGACTGCAGGAAATTTTAGGAAAAGTTTCTGAGATTGCTTCCACTTTTATTGCAATAGTGTCAGTAGTTACAAGGAAACGGTGATAAACGATAGGCCATTTAGTCATAAGTATGAGTGGTGCAGGAAAATCCATCCCCAACAACAAATCAAGCGTTTTAGTATAGCTATCAGAAAAAATCCATTTTACTTATGCTATTTTCACGTTCCAAACCTGCACAACAAATGTTTACATTGCTGTTTTAAACGGTTAGTAAAATTTCTGATTTTCTTTCATGCAGTCGGTTTTATATTTGTCTGTACCATGATTAAGAGTGATTTAATTTTTTCTTTTGGCGATTTTTGGTTTTAACAAAGTGATTTCTAAGATATGTACGGACGCCTCTTTTATTGTTCCATCTCCTACACAGATGAACAGCCGACGGAACATGTAGCATGCAACTGCGAGGACCAGTGTAGTTTCAATGCATGTTTTGTTTAATCTGCAGGAAATTTTATTAAGTGTCCAAACCATTTCTCTTGATATTGTAGGCTTACAACGGACCCCCTTAAAGCTTCCACCAAAGACTCTCTTTTAGGAATATTTCTTATTTTATTGTAAATTAGCGCTCCTGTTGGCAACTTTATTTGATGCTTTTTTGCCCATTTAAGAATAGGAAACAATTGCCATAAATTAAACCCTAAGCTCCAACCTTAACCCTAACCTAGGGCCCTAAGCCTAAGTTGTCAACCTAACCCGAAACTCTCATCCTAAGCTTAAGCTTCAAACCTAGCCATAAAACCGTGTTCCATAATCTTAAGTTCTATCTGTAATCCCTTCGCCCAACCCCATCTCCTAAACCCTAAACTAATTCCTAATACTTGCATTACCCTTAAAATCCAATTGCATCCGTAAAAACCAATTTAAACCTTACTGATCAAACTGATACCATACCTAAGCATGATAGATAATTGGGCTAAGCTATTAGATCCTCACCTTGGTCTTGAGTCAGCGTTTTCCGGTTACCCACAGGAACCGTACTGGCTAAGAAATTAGTGACTAAATATGTGCACATTTCCCACTGAATAACATCCCCTCTTTAAATCCAAGTACAAGTTACAGAAAGTATGTAGAGTTTACCTCTCCAAAACCCTCATTGTAGTACAGTAGGCCTTTTTCAACTTCCACTCCTAAAGAGGTACTTGCTGGTTTTAAAAACTTGGAATTAGGAACGGTTTTGAGACCGTGATATATTTGCGCATGGAACATTCTCATTTCACCCTTATTTTTGCTGCTTTTAGAACATGAAAAGCAACCCCTTCTTTTAAGAAAAAATCCATGAGCGCTAAAGGACATCGTAGTACTAAACTAGTGAGATGTATAATTACCCCGAATTGAAATGTGTAGAATGTGTAATTTGGAAAACCTAAACGCAATCACGACGTACCGTAAGAGTTACAGGTGCTCAGGGGATTTTTAATTCGAAAATTTATAGAAAATGTAATTTACTATAAAAGGAGCAGAACAAATCACGTTTGATGTGTTTTCTGTAAATTGCATTCCTTGGCCGATCAAAAATCAAAGGAAACCACACTACTTAAATAACTTAAGTAAGTAGGTGAGTGAAGTTTTCTCAAGTGACTGAAAAGGCGCTCATTCATGGAATGTGAAATAACTTGGGAGTTCTTTGCACAATAACGGACATTGCGATATCGGTTAGGTAATCCTTTTTAACCGAAACCATTATTTCACATTTCAGGCAATCTTCAATGGGCTTGTTCACCTACTATGCACAGAGAGGTCGATTAATTTTCTTTCCGCAGTTTCCGCCATTTTGAGACGATTGTTCAGCTCTCAAGTAAGGTTTGACATAACTCCAGAGGTTGGAAGCTTTGTCTCACTTTAGATTATTAGGGCGGTTTGAAGAGGCTGATAACTAATTCCGAAAAAGTGTAATGAATAAAATCTCCTTGGTCGAAGGAATTCATCAGTACTTTAATTTGAGTGCCTATAAAACAAAGGATACAAATATCCCCTTCATATGCTCATATTCATTCTATATTCGACTAGAAACCTTGGTAAAATAATTCTTCCTATGCAAACCAACGCTTTTTTATATTGAGGTCACTTTGCGGTTCCAAGAGAAGACAGTAATAGACACGATGTTACAGGAAAATAGGAAAGTTGACATAAAATAAAATTAGCTCTAGAGTGTTAGCTAAGTGCACAAATCGTGTTTTTTTTCATCCTGAAGCAACATTTTTCAGTTTTTTAATTTCTTCAGAAATTAATTTTGAACTTGGAGCAGATCAGTTTATTCAAGGGGCTCTAGGCCCAGATCGAAATTTGATAGGAATATTTGGGCCGCAGTCAATCAGCCATTGCGGTATAACCACGTAATATCCACAAACTGCTACTTGGTAGTCAGTAGCACAGGTACAAGCTAAAAACCCAGACATGTGTTAAGCCGGTATTTTGTTTCAAGTTAGTTATTAATTTCATCAAATTAATTCGAATGCCACAACAGGCTGGTCCTTTGTCAAAAATATGCTTTACAATCACTTGAACCACCAACCGAAAAATTACTGGTCATTTAGTTTAGTACAATTTTGCTTGATTCCTAATGTTTTTAACATTGGAGGCAAAGGACAGTTATGGTTGTTATAGTAGTTACCTCTCCTTGTACCAAGTATGCTCCGGCATCTGTAAAGTCGATTAGTCTATATCGAAACTTTTAACAAAAGTAGCTAGACACCAGTCAAGTCTCTCTCACTTTCGGTCGTTGTCCATGGTGAATTGCATTTCAAAAAGTGCATCTGCGGTACAACAAGGATATTCGATCAAAACACGTGGTGTCTTCGAAAACGGATCTGCGCTATGGACTTAACCAACGTGCATATATCAGAAGATTGTTTTCGTCTTCCGAATCAAAATACCCAAATTCACGCCAAGTGTCAGCCAGAGGTCACATGGTCTGTCTTAAGCCTACTCTTTGTGTCGTTTGTACTTTTCGATCTCAGCCAACAATTGAGAGCACAAAACCACTGTATGCCACATCTAAAACATGGTTTACGTTTTTACTTCATTCCATCTTTGACACAGCTTTTTAGCATTTAGGTATTAATGTAGGGTATGAGCTGGCCTTTTCATCTGCAATAAAATAAAGAGCTAAGTATGTTTTGAAATAAGAGTTTTGATAAGTTCAAGGCAAAGGTTAAACTTAGGTGCTAATTGGAAGGAAGAAACAAAGAAACGAGAATGGTATGCTTTATTTTAAAAGTAGAACTCAAACATTTTCAGCAAAATGTCCTCCATTCACCGTGAAAAAGATTGGGCACACAAACCACATAACATCAAAAGATTACAAAAGAATGGCCGAAGATTGCACCTATCGACCTCATGAAGAATCATCCTTCAATGAATGGAAAAATTTAGATCAAATTGGAATTCCTTCAAAACGGGGCCAGCTTCCTGCACTGATGACTACATTATTGTACTTCGAGTAAACAAAGGGGAATGTAAAAAAATTTACACGCAAATTGAAAGCAAAAAAATTGTGGCTTGATTTCAAAAAAAAACCCGTACTAAGATGAACTTTGAGGTTGAAACACGGTAACCGCAGTCATCACAAGGTGAGCTGACTGAACCAAAGACTGAGATTCATGCTCAATGACCCCTTTCCACTGTAGCCTCGATGGTATTCCGGAACGCGCGATTCAAGCCCCTCCGTTATGTGAAGACCTGCCTCCATTGTGCGCACGCCAGTTTGTGTCTGATAGGCTTAGAAGGTTGTTTAACTTTGTCAGCCACTGTTACCCAGCGTTCCCCAGGTCGTCCTGATTCCACCATGACACTGAACACAGTTGGATGAGGGGACGAGAGAGTGTGATAGATGCTACTCATATCTGCATCACTATAAAATACTTCACGTGCTAATGACCGTCCAGAGCTCATCACACCACAGGACACCCAATGGACATTGGCTTTCGCAACGCTTCAGCGGTCGTCACTGCTAGTTCGTGTGGCTCGCATGGCTAGTCTTGGGCATTATTTAAGCTCAAAAAGGAGGAGAAAATTGAGTTCTAGATAGTCCATTTTATTGAATCGCACTCGTCCGTTCCTAAATTTTGATGCGGTGATTGACATCTTCATAAGTCGGCTAGGTAGACCTCGCCATTGCGTCAACGTAGGACTGGGGTATTTAATTGCGGATTAAGATATTTAACCCCCTTGATGTACTTAGTTTTTGAAACAGCACATAAATCAGAGGATTAATTTTGTATGTTTTTTTTCTTCTGCAAAATGTATGATATCAGACTACTATCTTGGTCCAAACCATCTCAGCAGTCGTCGCGTTAATGACCATTTGTTCTTTCTCATTCTCTTTTCGAGAGTTAATGCTTCCGTCCAGCAGGCGTTTTTGCAGTTTATGAGGTCCAGTAATCAGTCATGTCGTTGTAGTTACCTAGCCTCCCTCTGTTGGCCCCTAAACGGGTCGCTCGGTAGATGCGTTGGACCAACATGGGGGCCACATCAGGGTGCGGCAGGCGGGGATGGCATGGCGGCACGTGAAGGTGCAGGCTCATGGCGCGCCAGCCACTTCTATCATTTAGAACTCTCTCACAATCCGCGAGCTCTGATTCAGACCTGGTGACGGGGTCAGGAGCATCACCGGCCCCGCCAGTCACCTGCGCCCTCTCCCGCCTCCGGTCTTTTTGACTCTGTCATGATACCGGGCCAAGGCGCGAAACAGAAGCCAGCGTGTAGTAAATGCAGTGCAAGGTTACTATCACTCAAAACTATTTCACGTGCAAGTCACCGTCCCCACACCACCATTCTCTGGAGCATACGGTGGACATCATCGGATTGTTGTAGTTAGCTGGCTAAAATAACGGCAGTCAAGGAAGATTTCAAAGGAAGCTGATTTGCTCAGTTTTATAGAAGATCGTCAGAATTCGATAGAACCATATTGTCCGTATAAAACTTATTTGAACGCGTATAGAACCAACAGGCAGAATTTTTGATGATGCATAGGCAGATTAATAGCCTAAGACTGCCCGAAGAACCTGGAGTGACCGTACAACTAGAAAATGGATCAGTCGTGATGGGACGCAGATACGAGTTCCCAGTGATCGATTCCATGAAACTTCCCAAGTCAGAAGTCTGGGAAAACCGATTGGATTTTACCAAATACCGTGGAGGTAAAGAGCGTTTTAGGGGCTCTGCAAGCAAGCGATTTGTCCACCATTGATATTCTTTGACCCCTGCAAATGTGCTCCGTCTGTGCCAGCCTGTAGCCAATCAATGAATGACGCAGCTTGATTGGCTCTCATGCAAAGCCTCGCCCGGGCCAAGCAGCGAATCGAACGTAGGAGCGTTAGGCGCACAAAGCGGCGGTGCCCGTGGGAACGGTCTGCCAGAGACCTTTACGCACGAATTTCCTGACACCCCGACAGTTCGACTATGTCCACCGTATGCTCCACGGCAGGGTGTTGCAGGGACGGTGACTTGTGCTGGATTATAGTGAGATTAGACTTGTACTGCATCTACCTCACTCACTGTTCCAGTCCCCCGGGCCCGGTGTCAAGACAGAGACAATAAGACCGGAGACGGGAGAGCGCAAAGGCCCTCACACTGTGGTTCAACACAAAACAATAACACTACAGCATAAGAAAGGGGTGTCTTGGGTCCCAGCTGATTGGGGCTGATATAAAGGCCACATTAAGAAGGAACCATTACAGCCTGACTCTCAGTCCGCCAGTCAGTCACTCCGACCATCATACACACTGGACTGACCACACCGTCAGTTGACAACCCTCCAAGCCCCGTGATAGTTTCAAGTGTATCAGATTACTTATAGAGAGGAATGTGCGCTGAGTCATCGACCCCACTCTCTCCCCCACCCCACTATCAGACCACTGTGCAAGCCGGTCAGTTATCTGATTCGGGAGTGCGCTCATTGGCTGACAGGAAACCCGCCTTTGCGCGCCATAGAACACCCTGACCCCCTGGATTCGTAAAACCAGAGGGCAAGAAGGAACCATCGCCGTCTGACCCCCGTACACCCTGGTGACAAACAGATGGTAGCACTTTGCCGATACCAGCGAATATGCGAGTTCCGGAGAACAGTTGAGAAGAAAAGACGCGGTCGCTGGTAGCATGATTTGGATGTGCGTGGGGCATGTTGAAAAATAAAGTACTCCATCAAATAGGGTAAACTGAGTACAGTCACTGAGCAATCGCATGAAGTGTTAACCAAAATTATGAACAGTGTTTTCGATTAGGAAGGATAACTTAAGTAGGGTAGCACGCCTCAAAAAAGTTTATGAGCACTATATGATATCTTCTTAAAAGCGTAAGGGAATATACGCTGGTTCTTATATGGACAGCATAAATTTAGAAGACTGAACTTCCTCAACTAAGGTGCAGTGATAAATGGGGCTAAAATTATGCGAGAATTAGAAAACGTTTTAGAAACCTAAACGTACTCATTCTTTTAGCATACACTTTAAAGAGGTGTGATTCGCTAACAAATTTGTAAAAGAAAGAATATTTTTTACTTTAGTCTTCTATAAGGTATCTTAGACTTAGTAAGGGCATCGAAGCGCCATGAAAAATAAATATTTACAGAGTAATTTTTAAGGAGTGTTGTGTTCGCAGGCGGACGAAAGTGCATGCATTCGAAAGGTAACATCCGAGCTGATCCAATATATCTTGGGTTTTCGCTCCAAGGTAATAAATTTCCCACTTGAGTAAATCTCCTTAATCGAAACTGCATTTAAGCTTTTTGAGTGACATTACATGCTGTCCGTCACTGATTGTCTTTATGCATAAATTTAGCAAAATTTTGTAAAATAAGGGGTGAGCGGAGCGAAGGAATTGAGGACGCAACTTTCTTTGCTGAGATATGAGGCGGTTCCCATGGCCTCCTACGCGAAACATGGTTTTGTAGACTGGCAAAATTTTAGTGCTAACCCCATGTATTGTTGCTCCGCAAAATATGCTCAATTTCGTGTCTGTGCATTTATTCTTTACAAAACAGATCAAAATATCCTTCTAAAAGAGCCCGCACGATTTATTCCTTCATTCAAGTTGGTTGGAACTCTTAAGGCACTATTAAGTAGCTTACTTAGTCCCCGAGTAAGCTTATCTAGCTATATCTAGGTTGCTAATGAATAGATAACGAAATGAGACTGGAAACAGAATAAACATATTGATTATTTCTGAGCAGGAGATTTCAAATACACTAGCTGGCCTATCCCATCAAATTTTGACCAAAATTCTGAAATGTGCTTTCGATTCGCACGAATTACTTATTTGGAGCTATTATAATGAACATCGTGTAGCATAATCCCAAGATATTTCATTCACAGCAGGGGGTCAGTTTTTGAATGATTTTCTATTCTACCGCCTTAAAAACTAGACTCATGGATTCGAGTGTCATCCCAAGATCATACATACTTTATGGAAAACGAGGATGGCAATATGTGATTCTGTAACCATTTGGGGTCCAATTAAGTTTTCTTTAACCTTTTTAATTAAAGAAGGGTGTAGCTTACAGTTTGGAAAAAGTGTGTAATTATGAGACTTTTAAGACCACGAGATGTCCGTTCATAGATTATCGTATGTATACGTTCATTACTTCTACTTAATGCCGACAGATGTATGCTTTTTGTTAATCAGGAAGTATATAGCCTGTACTTTGAAAGCCTAAGCGCAAAATTTTCCAGGGAGGAAAGTTTAAGAAAACCAAAAAGTATCACCTTTTTACTGCAAAATGTAAAGAAGACGTAAGTTGCCACTGCATGAGTACAAGAAAACACATTTTGTATTTATATTTTTGGTAAAGTGTACAGAAAAAGGACAAAAAATCGAGGTAACAATGCATACTACTTAAGTAGTCATATTTTACAGTGTATGTTTACAGGCATCCGAAAAAATCTCATTCAAAACTCTGCTGAAATATCGTTGGAGTATGCTGCACAAAAAGCAGCATAAATCCTCGCACAAGTAATTTTTCACAATCCAAAAGGCAATTCGCAATTTTTATCAACATTTCATGAAACAGACCAGCTACTGTAATCGTGGATTGAATACATGCTGATGCCAAAGGCTTCCGAGGTTGTGGGCCGTCAGGCGCAGAGCATATTCGATTGTCATTAATGGAGGAAGGTTAACCGATCGCTAGCGCAACTCACTCGTTCCGTTCCCTCTCGAACGCCGCCTCAGCCGCAGAGCGGCTACTGTGGTAGGCAGATTATGATTGCTCACAGTGACGGTTTCTAATCCGAAAATTGCCATTTCAGTCTCTCTTGTCGTTGCCAGAAATCGTAATATTCGGTTTTATCGTCTACTTTGAGTTATTGTGAAAAACCGATGCGTCGTTCCCAGGCCAGGGGCCAGGTTGTGGGTGTTGTTGATGTTGTTGTGTCTAAAGAGATGCAGTCAGGCCACTGGATCATCCCCTAAGATCAGATACAGGCACCCAACTTGCTGGATTAACTTACTGCACAAGAGGATGTCAAAATTGTATTACAAGCCAGACTGTAAGCATCTCGTGTGTCGTACATAAAATGTACAGAAGGAACCTTGAATGAGATTACTAGGCTGCTGGGGTACCTCAGACCAAACTGAAACTTACGCATGTTTACCGAATTTGAAAATGGGTTCTTAAGTAACAATCCGCTTTATGATCTTAAAATTTTTCTTGCTTTAGATGTAAAGATGGATTTCAATCCAGCAATGTTAGATTCGGTTGCGGTTTTCGTCCTAATACAGTCAAAGGATACTTTTTTACTTGGGACATTTTCTAACAAATAGACCCGAAGTTAATGTGCTCGCGGTAAATGGTTTGTCTCTTTGTTTTCGCATACGCGAACTGCATCACGATGGTTTTTTATGTGGCCTAGTAAACAGGACGCGGAAATAGGAACACCCCGCTTAAAAAAATCACTTAGTAGTTTTATAATATTAATGATTGTGCAGCATAATCCCAAGATATTTCATTCAGACCAAGATATCGGACGTTTAGCCATCTAGCCGTCTGCGAAATAAAAATTACTTAAGCAGCATACATTTATCTTATTTATTTTCGGTGATCTTCGAAATCAAAATATGTTTTACATAAAACTATTCTAGCAAGTAAGTATTCTTTATTTTACTCAGTTGGTAGCACATAACGTCTTCTTCAAATTTTATGCTCAAAAAGGTTATTTGTCCGTTTTAGAACAGTTGTGTGAGAAGATATTTTAAAAATCTGAAATGCCCACTCATAGAGCAGCAAATCTGCCCATTAATTAATGCTGTTTATAAATTATTTTTAATAGGTAACATCCACTACCAAATCTTATGAGCACTGGGTTTTCTCCCGCTACTATTTTAGAGAAATGTGTGCTTTCTATTGGGTGGACTGTGAACCCCAAATGCAAGTATTGCAGCATTTTCGACAACTGAAAACACTTTTTAACCGAAAGACACGCTTTGTGCAGGTATGAACTTTGAATAAGGCACACTTTGCTATCACACGTGTACGAAAAATGTTTCAATTCAATTTTTTCGATATAAAATATTTGAATTTCTCAGAGCGTTGTAAATCAACGAGAAAATTACACTAAATAATGGGTCATTTCTCACAGGATGTACAGTAGGTTGCCTAACTCATTAAATATCGAGAGCAAAATTTGAGGTGGTAAAAAGCACACATTTCATGGTATTTTTGTTTGTATAAATGAATTTATGCACAGCAAGCTATTCACTGATGAGGAGTTCACTCCCAATCTGTTAATTTAAAGAGAAAATGGGACCAAAAGGAGCCACATCCGACGTTTCTTGCTATCCACGAATTTAGTTACACTACTAAAAGCTACGGACCACACCGTTAATTGTCAGTTCGACCGTCGATTTCGACGAGGTCCACCGTATGCTCCACACCAGGTGATGCAGTGAGGGTGACTTGCGCGTGAATTAGTTTAAGTGACAGTAACCTTGCGCTGCAGCTACTGCACTCTCTCCTCCTTCCCCACTTGAGCCCGGTGTCAAGACAGAGTTAAGAAGACCGGAGATGGGAGAGGGCGCAGGTGGCTGGCACGGCCGGAGCCGCTCCTGTGTGTACCACCACACCTGACTCGGATCCCACGGAGTGGGAGGGCCATAAAGGCCATATTAAGAAGGAGCTATTGCAGCCTGACTCTCAGTCCGCCAGTCAGCCACTCCACACAAAACACACATTGGGCTGACCACGCGGTCCGAGTTATCCCGTCAGTTGGCAACCTTCCAAGTCACGGCTTTTAGCGCACCGTGATAGTTTCAAGCGCGTCAGATTGTTTATAGTGAGGAAAATACGCTGAACCGTTGACCTCACTCTCCCCCACCCCCAAAATCAGACCACCCTCCGAGCCAGTTAGTTGTCTGATGTAGGAGTAGGCGCATTGGCTGACGGGTCGCCGTACCCGTCTTCTTACCCGTCTTACACCGATAATTACGACCGTAAACACGCACATATACGAGAAGCCGTGACACGCCATCTTTTTTCTGTCACAGTATATGCAAAAGATATTCAGACAATTTCTATCTGCGATTGATCATGAACGAATATCAAAACCTGAAACGGAAGGGGCAGAAGATTGGCATTTTTCGCAAAATATTCGCATATATTTGACCACACCGTTGTGCATTTACGATTTTAGAACGTGGCCGAAAAGTAAACAAATATAGCACAAAATGCTCCAATAGAAAGAAATAAGTGTGTTCTTTCATTTCCACCAGATAATTTATCACAAATTTTCAGTGAATTCGAAAAACCGGTCAAACTTTTCAATTTTACCCATACTTTAAATTGGAAAATGTTTACGCACGCAGATATTGGAGAACGAAATATCCAATTAAAGTGCTTTTTATAGAGGTTACTTATTATTAACGGTTTGTAAATTGATCTTAGGCATATGTACTGGCGAATTGTTTTGTGGATGGTTATTAGTCCCGACAACGAGGTTTCATGAGTCTACAAATATGAGCCAAACAACCATCTGCATTCGGAAGAATGTCTCAATACCTATTACTATGGTAAATTCTTTAAAAATACCTTATTTTGAGGGCTTTATGGGCAAAAGAACGTACACTGAAAGTCGTAAATTATGCACCATGATTTCAAGGAGGATCCGAAACTCATCTTATTCGAACGCCCGAAATACTTACAAAGAAATTTAACAAAAGGAAAGTCCTCTTACTACACATGAATTGGTACATTTACGATTGAACCTGACAATTCTATTTAACTTTATTATTCACTGACCAGCCTGTCAACATGTGCGCTTAAAAATATTTTATTCCTGTGACGTCCCTGCCGGCGCAATCAAGCAAACATCTGTTTGCCTTGGTCAAACGGATCTTAAACAATGTAGAATCGGAAAGACAAACCGCCAATTCTCCTGAAAACGAGCTGGAATATATACTCAAATTTAAGCAGTTTGATAACGACCATACTTTCATTGCCCGTAATCTGGCAGACTACTTCCGTTGAATTTACCCTACTGGACCATTTTCGAACACAATTCTACTTGTGATGCTTTATTAACTCGTTTTTTTCATGGACAGACACCCTGTACATTTAAAACTTCAATTTTATTAGCTACACCAATTTTTCGCGTTTTTTTAGAATTGACCGCTTTTGTGAAAACAATATAGCATTTATAAACAACGTAATACTAATTTGCCAATTCCAATATGTCTTCTTTTTAAGGACAGCTGCTTCTGTACTGCTGTAAAACTATGGGAAGCAGTCTGAGCTAATTTCGCGTAACGGGCCCTTTTCATGGGAAATCCATGAGATTTCCTGAATTAGGACCGCTACCGTAATAAATGCAGGCGCCCGGGAAAAATCACGTGAAAAAGCCGGCACCCTGATGTGACTGAAATTTCTGGATATTATACCGCACGATAACTACTATTGCAACACTATTCATGTAATCTTTTTAAAAGGAGAACGCATACCAACGTAACATTAGCACACCCGTAAATAAATTACGTTTTGCTAGGTGATAAAATCAGCACGTTTACTACCTTACATAGCCCCTCTGAAAATTTTTATTTATTATTCACAGATTTTTGCCAGGGTTTTCTACTGAAGGCATGAAGAACCCGTATCTGATAATGCCTCCGATGATGGGTTTGGGCATAAATCCGAAACATCGGGTGACTTAAGGCCTTGTGCCGAAGATCACGTCAACAACCATTCCACTTGACGTCAATTATACAAGAGCTCAGTATATTTTTGCGAAATTCACATTATTTGCAAACGAACAAAGAATTTTAACAGCTTTAGTATAGGTTATGTTCTCTTAATTAAAGTTTGGATTAACTTCTCAATTCCCTTATTTGGTGTTAAAAAACTGTTCGAAATTACATACGATTTACTTAACCTGCTCAAAATTCGTATAAGTAAAATACCTACGTAAGGGATTAGAGAGTCATGCTAGCCGTCGTGGATACTCTTTTCTATGAGCTGGCAAAATAGTCAGCAGTTTGTCATAACCTTAATCAACACTTTATCCAAGCTTGGGGTTAAACGTAAGTCAGCCAGATCTCCTGACTATCAACGTCTATATTAGAAGCTTTCATCTAAAGCAGCATTCAAACTTGCTATTTTAAATGGAAACATTCTAGGCCAATGTTTGCGAGACGGAAAATTTCAGATTATCTTTGAATTTAAGGCACACAATTTCATTGTGAAGGCTGAAAACTTTAAGTGTAAACTATGCATGCTTATCACGTAAAACATAGTTCAGGTTCTTTAGAAAGTCAACTTGGCCCAGTATCATCAGAGCATTTCCATGTGAAAATTTGCTCTCTTACAACAAAAAATGAAAATAAACAATCCAAGGGCGGTCGGAAGCAATAAAGAAGTACAATTTTACGTCAAAACTGCGGTTACTATCCCAGGTGATATCAGTTGATCTTGTTATATCGTGTTTACGCTCTAAAGCGAATATTTACACAAAGCCGACAGCATGCGTCTTGGCACGAAGGCCAGTGTAATTAAGTTCTGAATGGCAGTACATATTTATAACTGTTGAACAGCCAAACTGCGGTTATTTGCCCCGGTTATGCTGAATGTAGGATTTCGTGCAAAGTAGCTCATTTAGTTTACAAATTAACGTTTTCAAATGACGTTTGCGGAAGTCAGCATCAGTTATGTCGAGGAGTGTGATTTGGCACTGGGCTCCTGTCCCATGCCAAAGCGTAACTGATCATGATCAAGCTCAGAAGATGTGGGAATGCCTCTGAGGATGGATTCTAGAGCGATTCTGAAACGTCAGGCTAATAAAGCTCTCATTCCAGTGATCGTAAACCCCGACTACTTCCTGGAACCCGTCTCTTCGCTTTTATTAGCAAATTGTTTTGGCCCCGACGCGCTCCGATCGGCCCGACCATGGGAACCCTCCAGCCTTCGAGAGGCCTCTATGTATGCGCAGATTCTGTTTCTTCACCGGTGCCTAGTCAAGAACGTGTTACAGAAATTTGATTCACACAAGCCCCACGTAAACATGGAATTGGCGGGACGAGGAGTATTTCAACATGAAAGAAAAAATATGTCGTACTCATTGAGTGAGAGTGTGATGGAAAAAGTTAGCTCATAAATTTGCTGTCCTCGAATGGTATGGAGTAGCAGTAACAGCACGGAGCAGCAACAGCACGGAGGCAGAGTCACCTATGAGGTGAGCCAGATATCCTAGCAAGAAGTGGACAGTTGAAATGTGATTCCAACAGCAATGCAATTCTACTTTTTAAACCTATCCAAAGGAAAGGTCAATTACTGACTGCAGAAACGCTTAACAAGCGGTTTCGCGCTCAAACGTTTTTCAAAAAACGGATTTTTTTTATTGAAGTGTGATTGTTCAAATTAGGAAAAAAAACATTGTTTTGTGATTGTCACCTGGATTTCCTGGGTTTTCACTTCTTCAGAGCCTTGCGATGTTTCCGAATCGATTTCCGCATTATTTTAGCTTCAGGAAAAGCAGATGTCAAGTGGTTTAAACTACTACTTAACGACAATACATATCTTTAACTCTTCGACAGTCGCGTTCCATTTACTTTGGCCTGGAACTCTGAACCTACTGAATGCAGGCTTTCATGCAAAATATTTAATTTCGTTCAAAAATTAAAGTTTTCCACGCTGCCTATGAAAATTAATAGCAATTTTGTTGAGAAGTGTGATTTTGAACTGATCTGCCGTCCTCCGCAAGGAGTAATTGGCTGTGACCGAGGTTGGGACTTGCAAGTTGGATATTAAAGTTAGTGAATGAACTCGCACGGGTGCTCAGTAAAACAACTATCATTACAATTATTATTTTAACTAGATGAGTGAATCGGACGGAAAATATCTACGACGTAGGTGGTCCGAATGCTTATTGACTGCCCTCCCACTTTTTAGTCGCCAGACGGAGGGTAGGGAAAACTCTCCTGCAAAAGGCTAATATTGTATTTGAATGCGAAGTCTCGGTAAGTAGTAAGCTTTATAAGTTGTGATAGACAAATAGTTTGCTTTCATTCTACCACTAGTTACACAGAATTAACAGTACTGTGGATGCAGTGCCTCCATTAGAACATGAGCTGAATCAGCTGCCCTTGTGATATTTTAAACTGACTGCTGGATTCTGGCGATTAAAATCTGTTTACTACTGCCATTCTCAGAAAGTTATTTAAGTAGTGGATGCATAATGCAATGACAGTCGGTAGTAACGAACTTCCTCAATGCGGGTACGTTGGCAGCGAATGATGAGAGGGAGACGAGAGAAAATTAGTGCCTGTGGTCGAGGAAGGGGCATTGAATCGCACGGGGTGGGTGTTCAGCAAACGTGTTCAGCAAAACTATTTTCCATTCACCGTGGCTAAAAGTTGATACGCAAAAACACATAACACCGGAAGACCAGCAAGGCCAAAGATTGCAACTGCCGTCATCCTAAACAGTGGTCGGAATATTAATCGCAAAATTTATACCAGGTTTTACTTCCTTCAAAACGACGCTAGCGTACCGTGCTGATTACCTCATTATTGTAGTTTGAATAAGAAAAGAGGGGGCAAAAACTAGTAAAAAATGATCACAGGCCAACTGATGTACATATAAGAAAATTTTCCTATGAAAAGAGATAAGAAAAGCATGGTGGCTCAGGCTCAAAAGTTCGTCTTATCGGTTGTGCTCGGATGTTGGTAGGAAACCAGGGATTGTGTGCCGACTGCTGAACTAGAGAAGACCAGGGGCACTGCACAACGTAATACCTCTACCGAATGCAAACGAGTTCCGAGCACTTAGGAGTTCTCACAGCTGTTATCGACAGGGCATTGCCCGACTTCATATTTTGTTACACCTTAATCCGTTAAAGATGTGGATCCGACGGCAGGGTTCGGGGCTGGCCTCTTTGATCCATACTGATGAACCGCTTTCTCTGCTCCAACCGCGGCTAGCCGCTTGACTTCGATTATGGCTGTTCCATTCTCTACGGCCATATATCATACCCGCCAACCTGCCCTCCTACGTCCTCAGGCTGAGTTTCAATCGCTTGAGTGAGGTCTTTATGAAAATTGACCCTAAGTGGCGTCTGATTGGTTAGTGCACTCAGAGCGCCACAATAACCAGAGCCCAGTTGAGTACAGTAGGTGTCGTGTATTCAGTAAAGCAAATAGGTGGTTGTCAGACCCCGCGACGCACCGTTGGCTATGGGGTCTGTGTGTGTGTCCGTCCGTCGAGGAATGAGGGCATGAATGGATCCTCGAAACGTCAGAGTAAGACAGCGTCCATTTGGTCAGGTGATTTGATAATGGCCATCTGTATGTGAGGGTATTGGTTGTAGGAGGTAGTACTTAGGGGTAGCACCACACAGATAGCATTTGGTCGCTCCATTTGTCTCGTACAGGTGGTGAATGATCCTTTGGCCGCCTCTAACTGGTACCCAACTCTCACCTGGGGCTGCTCGAAGTTGGGTCCTTCCCAGCGGCAGCACGCCGGACAACCCTCACGACTGGGCGGCTAAACCAGGTGAGAGTCTCCGGTGTTGTGTGGGCCTCCACACCCGGTATGTCTGACTCCTGAACTTCCCACCTCCCCCCCTCTCAAGAAGTCCTATGGTGGGGGAAGCAGCAACCCTGTAGGCGGCCCAGACTAACACAGGTCGCTCTCCCACTAAAACAAAACCATGACCCATAGTGTAGTTCAGCAGCCGTCTGGGATGTCCGAGCAGCCCTATTTAGGGACAGCACTGCTTACCTCCTCGCGGACGAAGGGGCTAGAAAGGGTGCCCTAAACAAATGCTGGGTCTCACGTCTTCTGCAGCCGGCCGCGGCTCGCAGATCGCAAAACACGCGGTCGTAAAACTAAAAGTCAATACCCCCGTCCCCATCCCCTCGCCATACCCTCCGGGCTGCTCGGGTGAGTCCACTCACACTAGCAGCCTGGAATGTTCGTTCCCTTTTAGATAATCCTAGGAGCAACCGGCCAGAATGGAGAACGGCGCTAGTCGCGCTGGAACTGGCGCGCTACAAGGCGGACGTTGCTGCTCTCAGCGAGACCCGATTATCTGAACAGGGTCAGCTGGAGGAGTTGGGTGCCGGTAACAACTTCTTCTGGAGTGGCCTGAAAAGGGCAGAGCAACGCGACGCTGGTGTTGCCTTTGCCATCCGTAACGACATCGTGGAACGTCTGCCCTGTCTGCCGCAGGGTATCAATGATCGCCTGATGTGCCTCCGCCCGCCCCTTCTGGGAGACCAGTTCGCCATCATCATCAGCACCTATGCTCCCCCAATGACGAGCTCTGATGCGGCGAAGGACAAATTCTACGAAGACCTGCACGCCTTGCTGGCGACTGTGCCGAAGGTGGACATGTTAATTGTCCTTGGTGAATTTAACGCCCGCGTCGGGACAGACCTTCGCAGAATACTAAAGCTGACATGGAGAGACAGGATACCGGAAACAGAAGTGTTGGAACGAGCAAGGCTTCTCAGCATTTATGCTCAGCTGAGACAACCAAAACGACTCTTATATGGAGATGTCGCCATGGGCTTTCGTTGACAAGGGGGTTAAGTTCAGCGCTACAAGGGCACCTTTAAATACCTCCCGTGAAGCATCTGCAGATCAACCCGGCGACCTGGACAGTGAAGACAGTGGCAGCAATCTACGAAGCCAACAGGAACGCCACCGCCAAGGCCAAAATAGCGGCACGAAAGTCACAAGCGCTCCAGACCAAATACCACCAATGCCCGGTCCCTTCCACCATGCCGGGCTGTCAACGCATCTTCCGCGCTCGAATCGGCCTCGTCGGACATCTTCGAACACAATGCACCAACAATCCGACAATTCGAACTTCTACGTCAAATGCTGCCAACCCTCCTTCGGACTCCTTCACCCTCACCCCATGCATCAATTCCATTAATCCCACCATCATAGAGACCACATCACATCTCCTGTTACACCCATCACCACCGCCACGCTCACCATCAGCAACGGGGAGTCTCTCATAAACTGTGCTCATTGTGACCGCACATTCACTTCACGCATCGGCCTGGTCGGTCACTTGCAAATCCAACGTACAGAGACTGGCGAACCAGCGCCTGAAGCACTAACACACAGAAGAGATTGCCGCCTCTACTGCCCTCACTGTCCTCGTGCATTAACTCATCGCATGAGCGTACTCGGTCACATACGCATCCATGACAGCAGAATGCACCGCGATGCCGTCCACACCAATACCCCATGCACACCCTCTGCTCATGCCATTCTTACTGCCACTGCCACCATCACTACATCCAATGACATCCGCCTCCCGATTTATCCTGCCCATACTGCCCCCACAATTTCAACTCACACATCGACCTGATTGGTCACCTGCGAACACATCGCAGGGAGACTGGTGAACCAGTGCCTGGGGCTACGACATAAAGTCGATACGCCCGCATCCACTACCCTCACTGCTCCCGACGAAGACAGTTCGAACGTCGAGTTCGACTACGTTCACCGTATGCTTCACCGAAGGCTGGTGCAGGGAAGGTGACTTACGCGTGACTTTGATTTAAGTGATAGTAGACTTGCGCTCCATCTAACGCAACCTATCCTCCTCCCCAACCTGAGCCCGGCGTCATGACAGAGCCAAGAACACTGGAGATGAAGTGGATAAATCTGGCATATTGCGTACTGGGGGTTCTACTGACTCGCGAATGAAATCTCTCATAACCACTCCTCCATGGAAAACACACCAATTTACAAAGATTGGACTTGTGGTGGTGTGCCGAACAGATTTAACACCCATCTGTTATATATGAAGTTTCAATTCCCCATTTGCGTCTATGGATTTCCGAAAGCAAGTTATATTCATGCAGTTATTATTGTTAAAATTGTTGTTGTTGTTGTATTGATTTCAGGGAAAAGAACATCGATGTTAGAAGTGCAGTCTTGTTGAAAATAAAGTAATGAGTAATTAAAAGACAGCCCAAGCGGAGCTTCCGGGAAGAAATCATGTCCCAGATATTCCGCCAGAAAAAGGACACAAAATTTGTGTTGATATGATTAATGAGCCCTCTGAAAAGCCTTCCACTAAGAGAGGCTGTTTGGTTATGATGTAGCATTTTATGGTTGAAAAAGATAATTTTTCCTTGTATCCCCACTCTGTACAGCTAACCTTTAATTAAAAAAGCGTCAGGTCTGGAGTCATTTAGCCCAGACGTACAGCTGATGACGATCAAAAGTCACCAAATATAATAAAACTACGCGAAAATTAACATTTATGCATGAAAAGTCAATTCGGCAAGCACGCATTTCCCATAATTCAGTATCGGGTCTATAAAGTTACATAGAGGATGAAAATATGAGATTGGACAAGGTTTAAAAATGATTTATGGTTAATAATCATCGTTCTCACTCCGCCCACATGGCAAAGGGCGGCATATGAATGTCACTGGAACTGGAAGAGGAGGGAAGTAGGGTAG
Source organism: Schistocephalus solidus (assembly GCA_017591395.1). Lineage (NCBI taxonomy): Eukaryota > Metazoa > Platyhelminthes > Cestoda > Diphyllobothriidea > Diphyllobothriidae > Schistocephalus > Schistocephalus solidus. The sequence goes on from WEDG01001689.1 coordinate 60,327, forward strand.
GTGTGAGCGATGTTGGTAGGTCGAGTGCGGGGAACAAACATCACAGTCAAGTACGCGACTGAACAACTGTCATCAGGGGCGCAGTCAACGTGGAATCATCAGCTGAAGTCGACGTCGGTCACGAAAGAGAGAGCGCCTGCATTAGCGTCTTCTGAAAGAAAAGCGCTGGATTCGCTAGTCGTATGGCCACTGCCTCGGCTGTTGTTAGGACCCATTGGCGAAGTCTCTTAGAGGAATTGGGTGGTGTCCAGTAGATAACCTACAAGGTCGCGTTGGGATCAAATCGGTGATTACTATCAACTAGGTGTGCCAGAATAGAACTTGAAATCAATCTAGTTTCACTTTCAACTAGCTGAATTGGAACTTTGAGTAATAGTGGAGCGTTGAGGGAGGGTTTGGTAGTAACAAACAGCTTATACTTAGATAGCTTGATTAAAACGAACCTCAATTTACTTGCGTGATTTGGCCTAAGGTCCGGTTTGATTATGGTTTACAGTGTAGTGGATGGAAGCTTACTAATCGGTTACGGGACTCATTTGTTCCGTTCTGCCTTACGCCTCGCTTTCGTGCCCCAACAGTAGCCACAGAGCGGACATTACGGATAAAGACAACAGAGACTGGAATATGCATTTCGGACTTATTTGCCATCATCAACCAGCCATACCCAATCCCAAGTGGTGCCCCACCAAAGGTTCGAACCCGTGATCTGTTGATCAGTTTGTGACAGTCATATGTGAGTTCCGAATTACTCAAAAAACGTCAGTAACTCCATGCCTCTAAATCGCATTTGGTGTAGGGAAACAGGAACGAGTAAGAAGAGGCACATTTTTTTCCTTATTTTAATTATGTGGTAGATACTTCAAATGACTTTTAAAGGTTTTACAATGTTTGAAGATATGCGGTCAGACCGATGATCAGTAACGGATCGAGGCAGAGCGAGCATGAACAGACTGAAGTTATTATGACTCGACAGAGAAATTTGCAGCGCCAAAAGAGAGTAAACAAATCGTTTTTTTCATCTTAGACTGAAGCACGTGACTCGTTATTTTTAGTTTTGTGCAGAGACACAGACTTAAACCGTTCTTTAAATACACTTGTAAGATAAATAAAAATACTTTTCTGCTGACCCTTCCCAAGTCTCTTGGCTCGCCGTAGGCTGAAAGTAATCCCTTTCTTCAAGCGTATGCCGCTATAGTGATGATTTTAAAAAATCTCCTTGCGCAGCTGAGAAAATCATAATGGAAGGCCTATTAGCTATCGTTTTGTGCAGCTTAAATACAGGCTGATGACTTCAATAGGCAGGAGATTTTGACTGAAGAAGAAGACTCGATCGTTGGAATAACAAGGAAACAATGGTACTTTCCAAAACCAGAGTGAAGCGAGGCGGTCACCGAGTATGACGATCGGCAAGTAAACGGGTGCTTAAAATTTTTAAAAATAAAGTTAAATGGTCATTATTATGGTACGAATTTAAACGTAAATCGCAGATTGTTGAAAGTTAATTTTTGGAATTTCAGAGCATTGCTACTACTTTGGAGAGCAACGGCGTTAGGCGAAAGTTTAGATTTTCTATTGGAAGCATCTCAGTTAACTTTAGAAGAAGTCAAAATATGCGACTTGTACCAGTTAATTTACAGTCAAATTACGATTTTTAAGTTTTTTACATTCAAACAAATTATTTAATAAGGGTTGTCATATTGATTATCCTGCAGCCTAATCCCAAGATATGTCAGCCGCTGTAGAATACTGGCCTTCGGAAAAGTTTTTTTCTTACCACCCGCAAAACGTATGCGCTGTAGCAAGTGGCTACGTGTGTAGTATGCAATTCTCGCATTGATTTTTAATGCTCTTAATAATTCAAATATATTTTATAGTAAACACGCATACAATTGTCCTTGCTTTTAATCATTTGATGGCAAAGTACATCCTCTTAAAATGTTATACTTAAAATAAGGGTGTCGTTCGGTTTTCAAAAAGTTTCTAATTCTGAGATTTTGAAGGTCATTTAAATATTTATCCCTGATATATCGTATCCAAAAATTTATTCATATCACCTACAATATAAAAAACATGACCCAAATAGATTTAAACATTTTATGAGAATTGTGTGACATCTTATTCATGCCGTATCGAAATTTGTGATTTTTTCCTTAGACAGAATGTATACAGCATGTAGCTTGGAAACCTTAAATTCAAGTCTATCAATTAGTAGGTTTAAAAATTATTCAGCAATGAAGAAACTATATGAAAATCAAAGGTACACTTTCGTTAAGTATGCAATTTAAAGAAGACGCAATTTGCTATCCAAGGAGTAAAAGAAAGAATATTTTTCTGCATGTGTTCTATAAAATACATTTTAATTAATAAGGACACTCAACATCGATTAGAAAAGTATATACTCCTGAAGACGCCATTTTTGCAGTGCGTACTTCTTGCCAGCGGTCAGAAATAAGCTTTTTCAAAAGCCGATGTCCTACTGTGACTGCAATATCTTGGAATAAGGCTGCACGATAATTAGAATGGCAACCGAACTTGAGCAATTTGTTTGAATCAAAAACCTATTGCGGAATCATTTAAGAGATAGAGAATCTACTGAATTGTTTAAAAAAGAAAGAGGAATAAAAATCCCTTAAATATTTTAAAAATTATTAACAGGTTGTTGGAATGAAAGCTGCATTTTAATTTCAGCTCTACCATTCAGTGTGCTGGCACCGTCAAAAGATCCTGGTAACTAGTATTGCCGAAATAAACGAAACAATTGGCAGTATGGTGGGTCTAGGAGTCTGTAACAACGTCATTCACGCCTCCTAGTTTTGCTACTGAATTTGCTGGCAAAGATGAAACACCCAATATTTGATATTACTAATAAGAGGAGTAAGGTCGGGAGTCTAATGAGCCGTTTAAATACAATGACGCGATAGGTATTGACCGTCGACTTCATGAGCTCATGATGAAGTCCTGTTCCCTCGCGTGACGTCGGGGTCATTCTCAACTAGGTCAAGGTTGAACGACACGCGCAAAGCATTCAAAATCATCACGCAGACGGGCAGTGCTGAAACGTGTACAGTCAAACGGTCACAGTTTTTTCTTCGAAAGTCGCTTGTTTACTCTTCCATTGCTTGGCCATATCGGTCGCGCCGTGGCTTCCAAGGTAGGTGCAACAAACTCTGGGGAACGATATGTTTACGACACTGTTATCAACACAAAGAGAAAAATGTGTAAACACATTCTACAGTGACTTGGCGCTTTAAAAATTATTGCCAAATAGTTTTTAGTTTGCGCATATCCGACAAACGAACATGAATTTCAAAAGTAAAAGCAAATGGTACATGGGTTGGCCATTTACTTTGAAAGTAGTTAACTATGAAGCAAATGTAAATATATACTTTTAAAAGCAAAGGTTCAAAAGAATAATTAGTTTAGAAATCGAATGCAAAATGCTAACTATTTTCATAGCTTTTCCAGTATCATATGATATGTTCCCTGGTAAAACCAATAGTAGGCAGAACGATGTTTGATCACTACTTACTTAAGCGGCACCGTTTAAAAAGGTGTATTCTACTTTGAATTGAAAAAGTTCTGTCGTCCATGGTTCATGAGTTGTAATGCCTGGCAGTGAATAGTTTTGGGCACTCAGATGTTACAGACCGTAATTTCACCGACATGCTTGTGGGTTATACTCCTCCAGTTGACCCTTGCCGTTCCATCACAGGTTGCCATAAATCGGTTCGAGCTAATAAGCTGACGTCAGCTAGCCACACCCGAACCCATTAATGTTCACCCTGATCTCACTCATAATTATCTGTTGTCCTCACTTCAGGTTCCTTGAATTGTAGATAAACATGTGGTTTCTCGGGAAAAAAATCGATTTTCCTAAAACCCTAATAATTGTTTTTTAATCAAAGAGGATATATTTAAGTAGTCTGTTTAGTCTTGTGACCACAATCAGATTTTACATAAGCGTCTCTTCGCTTTAGCTGATTTTGTCACATTCCGTATTTTTGTGCATAACCTAAAAGTGTTCGGCCATCCCTCAGTAAGTCTGTTTCTGCACCCTAGTGATGCCTTATGGCTCTAATTCGCAAAATATTCACGATGGGCAAGGTAGAGAGTAAAAGGCTTATGCGATTGAAACCACCATTTGCAGGAAACAGCATCTCCCGTGAATGGGGCTGACGTCAGTGTGACAACATTGCTTCTACTGGAGCGCATATATCTGGCAGACGTGATCGCCTTCATTTCTGCATCTGGGTGGTATTTGGTGCATAACTAACCCCCTAAGAAACTGGCTTCCGGATACGCCCAAAAATGCTTGACCTGAGGAATGGAGGACGTGACATCCTCCCATCTGAAGATAACTCAGTCGAATCTGGAGCGCCGTTTTCTCACTGCAGCAATAAAATTGGAAGTGGTGTTCAAAGTAATGGAGTTGGTGTTTTTCACACACTCAGCTTGATCGCTGATTAGTAGATTTATTTTAACAATTTTCTTCTCACTAACATCATTCCATTTGTTCTGCGTAAATATACCTGATGATCCGTCAGTGTGCACGATCCTAAGAATGCTCTTCCCTTGGAGTCGGTAACAGTGCCCCAAACGGGACCAAAACACGGGCTCTCAGCTGCATATTGCATACTCGGCGCTCTACTGACTGTGACTCGCGAATGAATCTCTCATAACCACCCCTTCGTGGAAAACACACCAATTTACAAAGATTGGATTTGTGGCGATGTGCCGAACAGCTTTTAACATCCACCTGTTATACAAGAAGTATTAATTCCCCCATTCGTCTAAAGATTTCCAAAGGCTATTCATATTCATGCAGTTATAATTATTATTATTATTGTATTGATTCCAGAGAAAAGACCATCGATGCAAGAATCTCATTCTTGTTGAAAATAAAAAAAGGAGTAATTAAAACACAGCCCAAGTGGAGCTTCCGGGAAGAACTCATGTCCCAGATATTCCGCCTTTCACTAAGAGAGGCTGTTTGGTTATGATGAAGTATTTTATGGTTAAAAAGGTAATTTTTCCTCGTATCCCCACTCTGTACAGCTAACCTTTAATTAAAACAAGTGTCAGGTCTCGGGTCATTTAGTCCAGACGTACATCTGATGGCGATCAAAGGTTCTAAAATAAAATAAAACTACAAGAAAATTAACATTTATGCATGAAAAGTCAATTCGGCAAGCACGCGTTTCCCGTTATTAAGTATAGGGTATATAAAGTTACATAGAGGATGAAAATATGAGATTGGACAAGGTTTATAGATGATTTATGGTTAATAATCATCGTTCTCACTCCGCCCACCTGGAAAGGGCGGCATATGAATGTCACTGGAACTGGAAGAGGAGGGAAGTAGGGTAGGTGCGAGCGATGTTGGTAGGTCGAGTGCGGGGAACAAACATCACAGTCAAGTACGCGACTGAACAACTGTCATCAGGGGCGCAGTCAACGTGGAATCATCAGCTGAAGTCGACGTTGGTCACGGAAGAGAGAGCGCCTGCATTAGCGTCTTCTGAAAGCACAGCGCTGGATTCGCTAGTCGTATGGCTACTGCCTCGGCTGTTGTTAGGACCCGTTGGCGAAGTCTCTTAGAGAAATTGGTTGGTGTCCAGTAGATAACCTACAAGGTCGCGTTGGGATCAAATCGGTGATTACTATCAACTAGGTGTGCCAGTATAGAACTTGAAATCAATCTAGTTTCACTTTCAACTAGCTGAATTGGAACTTTGAGTAAAGTTGGAGCATGAGGGAGGGTTTGGGTAGTAGGTTTAAGCTTATGCTTAGATAGCTTGATTAAATCGAACGTCAGGACAATTTACTTGCGTGATTTGGCCTAAGGTCCGGTTAAATTATGGTTTACAGTTTGGTGGATGGAAGCTAACTAATCGGTTACGGGACTCACTTGTTCCGTTCTGCCTTGCGGCTCGCTTTCATGCCCCAAAAGCAGCCGCAGAGCGTACATTACGGATAAAGACAACAGAGACTGGAATATGCATTTCGGACTTATTTGCCATCATCAGCCAGCCATACCCAACCCCAGGTGGTGCCCCACGAAAGGTTCGAACCCGTGATCTGTTGATCAGTTTGTGACAGTCGTATGTGAGTTCCGAATTACTTTAAAACGTCAGTAACTCCATGCCTCTAAATCACATTTGGTGTAAGGGAAACCGGAACGATTAAGAAGAGGCACATTTTTTCCTCATTTTAATTCCTTATTTTGATACTTTTAATATTTTAATATTTTATTTATTTCCTTATCTATATACTTAAAATGACTTTTAAAATTTTTACGATGCTTCAAGGTATGCAGTCACACCGATGAGCAGTAACGGGTCTAGGCAGTACGAGGATGAGCAGACTGAAGTTATTATGACTCGAGAAAGAAATCAATTTCACATTGCACCGAAAGTTGCAGCGCCAAAAAAAGCGTAAACAAATCGTTTTTTATCTTAGTCTGAGACGCTCAACTCATCATTTTCAATTTTTTACAGATACGCGGACTTGAACTGTTCTTTAAATAAACTTGTTAGCTAAATAAAAATACATTTCTGCCGACCCTTCTCAAGTCTCTTGGCTCGCCGTAGGCTGAAAGTAATCCCTTTCTTCAAGCGTATGCTGCTATATTGAGGATTTTAAAAATCTCCTTGCGCAGCTGAGAAAATCATAATGGAAGGCCTATTAGCTATCGTTTGTGCAGCTTAAATGCAGGCTATTGGCTTCAATAGGCAGGAGATTTTGACTGAAGAAGAAGACTCGATCGTTGGTATAACAAGGAAACAAGGGTACTTTCCAAAACCAGGATGAAGCGAGGCAGTCACCGATTATGTCGATCGGTAAGTGAAAAGGTGCTGAAATTTAAAATAAAGTTTAATGGCCTTTTTTAATGGTACGAATTTAAACCTCAACCACTGATTGTTGAAAGTTAATTTTTGGAAAGTCGGAGCATTGCTGCTACTTTGGAGAGCAATGGCGATAGTCGAAATTTCAGATTTTCTTTTGGACGCATCTCAGTTAATTTTAGAAGAAGTCAAAATATGCTACTCGTACCAGTTAATTTACAGTCAAATTACGATCTTTAAGGCAGGAGAGCAGTCAATAACTCGGAGCTGAATGGCATCTGCTTGATCCACGTCTCACGCAGACATCCACTCCCTCTCATTTATCGGCGTTTGATGGAAATGTTGTCACGAGTTAAGTTAATTGAGCTGGTACATGCTGTTCCATCCACGACATTTTAACCTAATTTTACCATTTGATCCTCGGTGGGATTCGAACCCACGCCAGCAATGGGAAGGCTGTAGTACAGTCAACGCTCTAGCCGACTGAGCTGCGAGGCCACCAACGGGAGACGCAAGTTTAATCTCACTTGGATCTAGTTACCCGCTTAGCCTACTGCAACGTATAAAATGCACCAATTCTGATACAGTGAGCTGACTGCCTAAGCAGAATTTCCTAAGCAATCAATCTAGAATACACCAGATGACTACAGGGCACAATTAATTAGCAGGGAAACTTGGTAGATATGAATAATTTATGTGACCCACATGTGAAAAAGTCGGTGGCCCTATCGCAGCAGGCGAAGTTGATACGGGAGGCCCCTTGCCACTAAAACCTGCTGGCCCGGTTTCGTGAAAGGAGATAAGAAGTGGGACGCCAGTTGGAGGATAGTTTATTCTGCACAAAGTATCGCAGAGCGGGTTAGGAAAGTTTTCTGTCAGACGAGGGCGCATGCACCCGCCACGTCTGCGACGTACCCACGAGTGTGAGCTCGTGCCGTTGTCACAGGGCATTTTTTCTATAAAATATAGTTTAATTAATAAGAACACTCAAAATCGATTACAAAATTATATACTTATTAAGTAGCAATTTTTGCAGTGTATGCTTTTTGCCGGCGGTCAGATATAAGCTCTTTCGAAAGCCGATGTCCTACTGTGACTGAAATATCATGAAATTAGACTGCACGGTCATCAGTACGGCAACTGCACTTGAGCAATTTGTTTAAATCAAAAACCCATTTTTGAATCATTTATGAGATAGAGAATCTACTGCAGTTGAAAAAAGAACTAGGAAGACAAAACGCTTAAAAATTTTAAAAAAAGTATTAAAAAATGACTTCATGGACCGAAGTAGCAGATTGTAGGAATGAAAACTGAACTTTTATTTCAGCTCTACCATTCAGTGTGCTGGCACCGTCTAAAGATCCTGGTAACTAGAATTGCTGAAATAGACGAAACAATTGGCTGTCTGGTGGGTCTAGGAGTCTGTCCACTCTCGTGACCTCGGGGTCATTCTCAAATAGGTCAAGGTTAAACGGCACACGCCACGCATTCAAAATCATCACACAGACAAGCAGGGTAGTTGTATGATAGTGCACATACATTTACAAAAGGTTATGTTACCTGCTAATCAGCCCTGAGACTCCATATAAGTGCACTTTTCAATTTGTGAGCAACTGAACAGAATTCAATGTTTCATGATATTCGATACATACTCCGTTCATTTCATTGGATAAAACTTTGAATTGCTAATTATAGGAACTTCGCCGTAGGATTTGGCTGTGATCACTTGGCTGTGATCTCTTATACTGAATATAATACAGATAGCGCTGCAACCTACAGACGAAAGGCAAAAACAGAGACCTGCCAACATTTAGCTCACGCGATGAATGTGACCTCATCCTACTATCCCTGATTTTTTACGCTGCACGTTATTTAATCTGAGACTATCATTCTCTTAGTTTTCACGAAAATTTTAAGATAATCTATTGGTTGATTTAACTTTGGTTTTTGACTTTAGGACCTTGCTGTTTCCGTAGCTGGGTCCTTAATAAATTCCAACTGCTATACTTCTATGACTTGCATTAAATATTTTAAATAGTCAGAAACCAGCTGAAAATTATTCGCTACATCTGCTGCATGAGCTTATTTTAAACTCTTGGAACTTATGCCTGCACATATTAACCATTTTTGAACTGATACGCCTAACCCTACTTCCTGTAGATTTATCACGTACACGCAAACGCCGAATTGGTACTATCGGGGGTTGTGAAGACCCTCCCTACCACTTACGAGTTCCTCTCTTTAGTGTGGGTGAGTTTCCTCTCATTGGCTTTTCAATCCAATGGCTTTTACATCCCACTATTTACCTGACGACCAGTTATTGAGGATCTAAATGACTACATGGCTTTCGGTCTGGTTTTTTGAAATACCATCAATCCAAACTTACCGTATTTGGTCAAATGAAACATCCACTGATGGAATTTTTGTGCCGTTCTTATTGCTCCAAACTGCATACCCTAGCCAGGAGAAATCCGAATAAGGAATCCAGCTGGTAGCTGGCTTTCATGAGTATAATTGTTTGCTTGATAGAGCTAATGCCAGGTTGCAAAGATCTTTATTATTCCCCCTATTACTTATCGGTCGCTTTAAGATCGCGCAGATTTTTTGCAATCTGCTGACCTGATTAATGTGCTTTGAGAAGGGTCGAATTGTCGGCTCCTTTCTAACGCTCTATAATACCCTTCTTTTTTAAAAATTACACTGATACATTAGATGATCCCATCAAACGATGAAACACATGGCAAAAGGTAGCGATTGATCGTATACTAAGGAAACTAATAATCCTTCTGATAGCGTTATTTCCTGGTTATTAATTGCAGTTATCGCAGGGCTTCGGCGAAGAGGGCTGAAGAAGAGCAACACACCTGCTTATTGCAAGGCTCCGTTGACTTAAATTACAACAGACTGTGAAAATATGCACCCCGCACTGTCAGAACATGTTGACCGCACTGAAACCTATTTTCTGTTGTGGGTTTGAATCCCACCGAGGCTGTCGACGTTTTCACGATTGGGTCAAGTGAATTATTCAAATCTGCAAATCCTTCCTATTATTTACCTTTATTATTGATTTCCACTGTGCTAATTGGGTGGTTTAAGCCGGCTTCTATTTACCGGACTTGGGAAAGGGGTAAGTGAAGTTTCCAAAACGAAGATCTAGCACTGGAATCGCGAAGGCTCAAGCGGTTGAATCCCTGAAAAGTACTTGAAATGTGGTGAAAAAGGTTACCCGGCCGAGGTCTGGTATTATGCAATAAGGACTATGCTACAGTGTACCCCTCTGTGCAAAGATGTTTAGTTCCTTTGTATTCTGATTTTGAAAGAGATGTTTTCCTGGATCTTTAGACTGTTTGGTTCACCGTGCTTGGGGGACTGGAGGAACCGCATGTTGTAGACCGACTGTCAGAAACGTTTACGACCGGTTTTGATTCCTTGAAGGTATGTTTTCACCGGTTCTTTTCTCTGTGGTGGCGTTTTTAGTTTTTGCTAACCCACATTCACGTTTTTAACTGCATCCTTATGTTCTTTAGGACTCAAATTATGACCTATATATGGGTCTTCTAGGCACAAATCGTGTTTACTTTCCATTTAGCTTAATAACGTTTTACTTGTGACTTATTACCACTTTGACGTAGACCTCTTTCGTCAAATATTTAACAAATGAGTCGTTGTTCTATTTACAAAATCATACATTAGCTCATTTTATTCACCTCACTCCTTATCATTTTAGCAGTCGGATCCCGAGGAAAGCGTGGGAGAGGCAAAACTGGCCGGTTTCATTGCGGAAGAATTGTCCTCTCTTTCAACCAAATGGGGATTCCTAATCAGCAGTGTCTTCTACAAAAACGGTGAGCATGAGACCACATTTTAAGCACATATATGATCAAACTCGCAACGAAAAAACTGATTGTCTGAATGTGTCTGAAACAGTGATAGTAAAAGCAAATATAAGACTGTGCGGACCTTGTTCACATAAGAGGGCAGGAGAATGCTCGAACACCAGAACCACATATTAACATTATGAGCATTTTAACTCTCACGTAGAAGTTCGTCTTACGATCGAAACTGTTTATATACTTCTGTAGAACATGACGTTCCTAAGAAGCGAATCTCAGCTTTTATATCCATGAAAGAATTATTTAGCTTTCATCGCACGTAACCATATAGAGTATTTTTGGTGAGCTGAAGAATATAAGACACAGCAAGATATTTCGTCTTCCAATCATATATTTGAAAAAAGGGTTGGTATTTCTATACAAAAGTAGTTCATAATTATGAATTTTTGAAGGTTGCGAAATTTTTCTTTCAAACAGCTTCATATTTGTATTTTTTTAAAGCCCATTTTTAATCATATTGCCAAATTTTATGTCAAAAGCATATAGAAATGCGTGATTTTCCTTATGCGGTAAGTATGCGGTAGAAAATTTGGGTCCATACGTGCAAATGTACATTTGATTCCCTATCTCATGAAATGTCAACCGAAATACAAAAAAAGTGTTTTCCATTCAAACAAATTACTTAATTAGGGTTGTCATATTGATATTTGTGCAGCCTAATCCCAAGATATTTCAGCCGCTGTAGAATTTTGGAACTTCGGAATAGTTTTTTTCTGACGACCCGCAAAATGTATAAGCTATAGCAAGTGGCTACTTGTGTAGTATGCAATTCTCTCATTGATTTTTAATGCTCTTAACAATTCAAATATATTTTATAGTAAACACGCATACAAATGTCCTTGCTTTACTTATTTGATGGCAAATTACATCCTTTTAAAAGTTTATACTTAAAATAAGGGTGTCGTTCGGTTTTCAAAAAGTTTCTAATTCTGAGATTTTGAAGGTCATTTAAATATTTATCCCTAATACATCGTATCCAAAAATTTATTCATGTCGCCTACAATATATACAACATGACCCAAATAGATTTAAACATTTTATGAGAACTGTGTGACATCTTACTCACACCGTAGCAAAATTTGTGATTTTTCCTTAGGCAGAATGTATACAGCATGGAGCTTAAAAACCTTAAATTCAAGTCTATCAATTCGAAGGTTTAAAAATTATTCAGCAATGAAGAAACTATATGAAACTCAAAGGTACACTTTCGTTAAGTATACAATTTAAAGAGGACGAAATTAGCTATCCAAGGAGTAAAAGAAAGAATATTTTTCTGCATGTGTTCTATAAAATACATTTTAATTAATAAGGACACTCAACATCGATTAGAAAAGTATATACTCCTGAAGACGCCATTTTTGCAGTGCGTACTTCTTGCCAGCGGTCAGAAATAAGCTCTTTCAAAAGCCGATGTCCTACTGTGACTGCAATATCTTGGAATAAGGCTGCACGATAATTAGAATGGCAACCGAAGTTGAGCAATTTGTTTGAATCAAAAACCTATTGCGGAATCATTTAAGAGATAGAGAATCTACTGAATTGTTTAAAAAAGAAAGAGGAATAAAAATCCCTTAAATATTTTAAAAATTATTAACAGGTTGTTGGAATGAAAGCTGCATTTTAATTTCAGCTCTACCATTCAGTGTGCTGGCACCGTCAAAAGATCCTGGTAACTAGTAAAATGCCGAAATAAACGAAACAATTGGCAGTCTGGTGGGTCTAGGAGTCTGTAACAACATCATTACCGCCTCCTAGTTTTGCTACTGAATTTGCTGGCAAAGATGAAACACCCAATATTTGATATTACTAATAAGAGGAGTAAGGTCGGGAGTCTAATGAGCCTGATATATACACGATTTGTATAGGCCGTTAACTTTATGAGCACATGATGAAGTCCTGGCCCCTCGCGTGACCTCGGGGTAATTCTCAAATAGGTCAAGGTTGAACGACACGCGCAAAGCATTCAAAATCATCACAAAGATCACCGTTTTTTCTTCGAAAGTCGCTTGTTTACTCTTCCATTGCTTGGCCATATCGGTCGCGCCGTGGCTTCCAAGGGAGGTGCAACAAATTCTTGGCAACGATATGTTTACGACACTGTTATCAACACAAAGAGAAAAATGTGTAAACACGTTCTACGGTGACTTGGCGTTTTAAAAATTATTGCTTAATAATTTTTAGTTTGCGCATATCCGACAAACGAACATGAATTTAAGAATTAAAAGCAAATGGTACGTGGGTTAGCCATTTACTTTGAAAGTAGTTAACTATGAAGCAATGTAAATATATACTTTTAAAAGCAAAGGTTCAAAAGAAAAAAAGGTTTAGAAATCGAATGCAAAAAGCAATCTTTTTAATAGCTTTTCCAGTATCCTATGTTTTGTTCCCTGGTAAACCTATAGTAGGCAGAACGATGTTTGATTACTACTTACTTAAGCGGCACCGTTTAAAAAGGTGTATTCTACTTTGAATTGAAAAAGTTCTGTCGTCCATGGTTCATGAGTTGTAATGCCTGGCAGTGAATAGTTTTGGGCACTAAGACGTTACAGACCGTATATTCACCGATATGCTTGTGGGTTATACTCCTCCAATTGACCCTTGCCGTTCCATCACAGGTTGCCATAAATCGGTTCGAGCTAATAAGCTTACGTCAGCTAGCCACACCCGAACCCATTAATGTTCACCCTGATCTCACTCATAATTATCTGTTGTCCTCACTTCAGGTTCCTTTAATTGTAGATAAACATGGGGTTTCTCGGAAAAAAACGATTTTCCTAAAACCCTAATAATATTTTTTAATCAAAGAAGAGAGATTTAAGTAGTCTGTGACCACAATCAGCTTTTACATAAGCATCTCTTCGCTTAAGCAGATTTCGTCGCATTCCGTATTTTTGTGCATAACCTGAAAGCGTTCTGCCATCCCTCAGTAAGTCTGTTTCTGCACCCTAGTGATGCCTTATGGCTCTAATCCGCAAAACTTTCACGATGGGCAAGGTAGAGAGTAAAAAGCTTATGCGATTTAAACCGCCATTTGCAGGAAACAGAATTTCCGGTTATTGGCGCTGACGTCAGTGTGACAAAATTGCTTCTACTGGAGCGCATATATCTGGCAGACGTGATCGCCTTATTCCTGCATCTGGGTGGTATTTGGTGCATAACTAACCCCCTAAGAAACTGGCTTCCGGATACGCCCAAAAATGCTTGACCTCAGGAATGGAGGACGTGACATCCTCCCATCCGAAGATAACCCAGTCGAATCAGGAACGCCGTTTTCTCACTGCAGCAATAAAATTGGAAGTGGTGTCAAAGTGATGGAGTTGGTGTTTTTCACTCACTCAGCTTGATCGCTGATTAGTAGATTTATTTTAACAATTTTCTTCTCACTTACGTCATTCCATTTGTTCTGCGTAAATATACCTGATGAACCGTCAGTGTGCACGATCCTAAGAATGCTCTTCTCTTGGAGTCGGTAACAGTGCCCCAAACGGGACCAAAACACGGGCTCTCAGCTGCATATTGCATACTCGGCGCTCCACTGACTGTGACTCGCAAATGAATCTCTCATAACCGACCCTCCGTGGAAAACACACCAATTTACAAAGATTGGATTTGTGGTGGTGTTTCGAACAGCTTTTAACATCCACCTGTTATACAAGAAGTATTAATTCCCCCATTCGTCTACAGATTTCCAAAAGCTATTTATATTCATGCAGTTATTATTATTATTATTATTGTATTGATTCCAGGGAAAAGAACATCGATGCAAAAATCTCATTCTTGTTGAAAATAAAAAAGGAGTAATTAAAACACAGCCCAAGTGGAGCTTCCGGGAAGAAATCATGTCCCAGATATTCCGCCTTTCACTAAGAGAGGCTGTTTGGTTATGATGAAGCATTTTATGGTACAAAAGATAATTTTTCCTCGTATTCCCACTCTGTACAGCTAACCTTTAATTTAAACAAGCGTCAGGGTCTCGGGTCATTTAGTCCAGACGTACATCTGATGGCGATCAAATGTCCCAAAATATAATAAAACTACGCGAAAATTAACATTTATGCATGAAAAGTCAATTCGGCAAGCACGCGTTTCCCGTAATTTAGTAAAGGGTCTATAAAGTTACATAGAGGATTAAAATATGAGATTGGACAAGGTTTAAAAATGATTTATGGTTAATAATCATCGTTCTCACTCCGCCCACATGGAAAGGGCGGCATATGAATGTCAGTGGAACTGGAAGAGGAGGGAAGTAGGGTAGGTGTGAGCGATGTTGGTAGGTCGAGTGCGGGGAACAAACATCACAGTCAAGTACGCGACTGAACAACTGTCATCAGGGGCGCAGTCAACGTAGGATCATCAGCTGAAGTCGACGTCGATCACGGAAGAGAGAGTGCCTGCATTAGCGTCTTCTGAAAGAACAGCGCTGGATTCACTAGCCGTATAGCCACTGCCTCGGCTGTAGTTAGCCCTCATTGACGAAGTCTCTGAGAGAAATTGGCTAGTGTCTAGTAGATAACATACAAGGTCGCGTTGGGATCAAATCGGTGATTACTATCAACTAGGTGTGCCAGTATAGAACTTGAAATCAATCTAGTTTCACTTTCAACTAGCTGAATTGGAACTTTGAGTAAAGTTGGAGCACGGAGGGAGGTTTGGGTAGTAGGTTTAAGCTTATGCTTAGATAGCTTGATTAAATCGAACGTCAGGACAATTTACTTGCGTGATTTGGCCTAAGGTCCGGTTTGATTATGGTTTACAGTGTAGTGGATAGAAGCTTACTAATCGGTTACGGGACTCATTTGTTCAGTTCTGCCTTGCGGCTCGCTTTCATGCCCCAAAAGCAGCCGCAGAGCGGACATTACGGATAAAGACAAGAGAGACTGGAATATGCATTTCGGACTTATTTGCCATCATCAGCCAGCCATACCCAACCCCAGGTGGTGCCCCACGAAAGGTTCGAACCCGTGATCTGTTGATCAGTTTGTGACAGTCGTACGTGAGTTCCGAATTACTTAAAAACGTCAGAAACTCCATGCCTCTAAATCGCATTTGGTGTAGGGAAACTGGAACGAGTAAGAAGAGGCACATTTTTTTCCTTATTTTAATTCTGTGGTAGATACTTAAAATGACTTTTAAAATTTTTATGATGCTTGAAGGTATGCAGTCAGACCGAGTATCAGTAACGGGTCTAGGCAGTACGAGGATGAGCAGACTGAAGTTATTATGACTCGAGAAAGAAATCAATTTCAAATTGCACCGAAAGTTGCAGCGCCAAAAAAGCGTAAACAAATCGTTTTTCATCTTAGTCTGAGACACTCGACTCATCATTTTCAATTTTTTACAGATACGCGGACTTGAACCGTTCTTTAAATAAACTTGTTAGCTAAATAAAAATACATTTCTGCCGACCCTTCTCAAGTCTCTTGGCTCGCCGTAGGCTGAAAGTAATCCCTTTCTTCAAGCGTATGCTGCTATAGTGATGATTTTAAAAATCTCCTTGCGCAGCTGAGAAAATCATAATCGAAGGCCTATTAGCTATCGTTTTGTGCAGCTTAAATGCAGGCTATTGGCTTCAACAGGCAGGAGATTTTGACTGAAGAAGAAGACTCGATCGTTGGTATAACAAGGAAACAAGGATACTTTCCAAAACCAGGGTGAAGCGAGGCAGTCACCGATTATGTCGATCGGTAAGTGAAGAGGTGCTGAGATTTTATAAAAAATAAAGTTTAATGGCCTTTTTTAATGGTACGAATTTAAACCTCAACCACTGATTGTTGAAAGTTAATTTTTGGAAAGTCGGAGCATTGCTGCTACTTTGGAGAGCAATGGCGATAGTCAAAATTTCAGATTTTCTATTGGACGCATCTCAGTTAATTTTAGAAGAAGTCAAAATATGCTACTCGAACCAGTTAATTTACAGTCAAATTACGATCTTTAAGGCAGGAGAGCAGTAAATAACTTGGAGCTGAATGGCATCTACTTGATCCGCGTCTCACGCAGACATCCACTTTCTCTCATTTATCGGCGTTTGGTGGAAATGCTGTCACGAGTTAAGTTAATTAAGCAAGTACTATCGGTTTGATCCACGACATTTTAACCTAATTTTACCATTTTATCCACTTGTGTAAAATTCAGCAGCCTCGGTGGGATTCGAACCCACGCCAGCAATGGGAAGGCTGTAATACAGTCAACGCTCTAGCCGACTGAGCTGCGAGGCCACCAACGGGAGACGCAAGTTTAATCTCACTTGGGTCGAGTTACCCGCTTAGCCTACTGCAACGTATAAAATGCACCAATTCTGATACAGTGAGCTGACTGCCTAAGCAGGATTTCCTAAGCAATCAATCTAGAATACACCAGATGTCTACAGGGCACAATTAATTAGCAGGGAAACTTGGTAGATATGAATAATTTATGTGACCCACTTGTGAAAAAATCGGTGGCCCTATCGCAGCAGGCGAAGTTGATACGGGAGGCCCCTTGCCCCTACAACCTGCTGGCCCGGTTTCGTGAAAGGAGATAAGAAGTGGGACGCCAGTTGGAGGATAGTTTATTCTGCACAAAAGTATCGCAGAGCGGGTTAGAAAAGTTTTCTGTCAGACGAGGGCGCATGCACCCGCCACTTCTGCGACGTACGCACGAGTGTGAGCTCGTGCGGTTGTCACAGGGCATGTTTTCTATAAAATATATTTGAATTAATAAGAACATCAAAATCGATTACAAAATTATATGCTACTTAAGTAGCACTTTTTGCCGGTGGTCAGATATAAGCTCATTCGAAAGCCGATGTTCTACTATGACTGAAATATCTTGAAATTAGACTGCACAGTCATCAGTACGGCAACCGCACTTTAGCAATTTTTAAATCAAAAACCCATTTTTGAATCATTTATGAGATAGAGAAGCTACTGCATTGTTTAAAAAAGAACTAGGAAGACAAAACGCTTAAAAATTTAAATAAAGTATTAACAAATGACTTCATGGACCGAAGTAGCAGAGTGTTGGAACGAAAACTGCCCTGGAATCGCATTCTACCATTCATTGCGCTGGCATTCTCTAAAGATCCTGGTAACTAGTATTACTGACATAAACCAAACAGTTGGGAAACTGGTGGGTCTAGGAGTCTGTAACAACATCATTCACGCCTCCTAGTTTTGCTACTTAATTTGCTGACAGGGACGAACCTCTCAATAGTTAATATTACTAACAAGAGGAGAAGGGCCGGGAGTCTAGTGAGCCTGATAAATACAATGACGCGATTTGTATAGGCCTTCGACTTCATGAGCTCATGATGAAGACCTGGCCTCTCGCGTGACCTCGGGGTAATTCTCAAGTAGGTCAAGGTTAAACGGCTTGCGCCACGCATCCAAAATCATCACGCAGATGGGCAGTGCTGAAACGTGTACAGTCAAAAGATCACTGTTTTTTCTTCGAAAGTCGCTTGTTTACTCTTCCATTGCTTGGCCATATCGGTCGCGCCGTGGCTTCCAAGTTAGGTGCAACAAAGTCTTGACAACGATATGTTTACGACACTGTTATCAGCACAAAGAGAAAAATGTGTAAACACATTCTACGGTGACTTGGCGCTTTAAATAGTACTGTCAAATAGTTTTTAGTTTGCGCATATCCGACAAACGAACATGAATTTCAAAAGTAAAAGCAAAGGGTACGTGGATTGGCCATTTACTTTGAAAGTAGTTAACTATGAAGCGAAAGTTAGTAAATAATTTTAAGAGCAAAGGTTCAAAATATTAATAAGTTTATGAAGAGAATGCAAAAAGCTAACAATTCAAAAGCTGTTCCAATATCGTATATATTGTTCACTGGTAAACCAACAGTAAGCGTAAAGATGTTTGATCACTACTTACTTATGTGGCACCGTTTCATAAGACAAATTCTACTTTGAATTGAAAAAGTTCTTTCGTCCATGGTTCTTGAGTTATGACGCTGGGCAATGAATTGTTTTGGGCATTAAGATGTTACAGACCGTAAGTTCACCGATGTGCTTGCGGGTTAAACTCCTCCAGTTGACCCTTGCCGTTCCATCACAGGTTGCCATACGTCAGTTCGGGCTTATAAGCTGACATCAGATAGCCACACCCAAACCAAAAAATGTCCATCCTGATCTCACTCGCAATTCTCTGTTGTCCTCCTTTCAGGTCCCTTTAATTGTAGATAAATTATTTAGCAGGGAACATTGGTATATATGAATAATTTATGTGACCCACTTGTGAAAAAATCGGTGGCCCTATCGCAGCAGGCGAAGTTGATACGGGAGGCCCCTTGCCCCTACAACCTGCTGGCCCGGTTTCGTGAAAGGAGATAAGAAGTGGGACGCCAGTTGGAGGATAGTTTATTCTGCACAAAAGTATCGCAGAGTGGGTTAGAAAAATTTTCTATCAGACGAGGGCGCGTGCACCCGCCACGTCTGCGAAGTACCCACGAATGTGAGCCAGTGCCGTTGTCACAGGGCATGTTTTCTATAAAATATATTTGAATTAATAAGAACATCAAAATCGATTACAAAATTATATGCTACTTAAGTAGCACTTTTTGCCGGTGGTCAGATATAAGCTCTTTCGAAAACCGATGTCCTACTGTGACTGAAATATCTTGGAATTAGACTGCACAGTCATTAGTACGGCAACCGCACTTTAGCAATTTGTTTAAATCAAAAACCCATTTCGGAATCATTTATGCCATAGAGAATCTACTGCATTGTTTATAAAAGAACTAGGAAGAAAAATCGATGTAAACTTTTAAAAACGTATTAACAAATGACTTCATGGACCGAAGTAGCAGATTGTAGGAATGAAAACTGCATTTTCATTCCAGCTCTATCATTCAGTATGCTGGCAACGTCTAAATATCCTGGTAACTAATAATGCTGATATAAATGAAATTTTTAAACACATTCTACGGTGGCTTGCTTTGCTGCGTTTCGCTTTATAAAATTCTCGAAGGAAGTAATGCTCAGAATGAATGTTCCTGTTCGCTGAGGTACTAGCCAGCATACAACTGTAGCAACACAGAAAATATTTTGTTAGTACACTAAGGTTTCCTGTTAAATATTACAAAGCCTGAGTAGGAATCCTACCCAAACTGTCACCTCCTCTCATAATAGGTCTTTTATTCAAGACACAGTAGATTCCCTATCTCATGAAATGTCAACCGAAATTCAAAAAGAGTGTTTTCCATTCAAACGAATTATTTAATTAGGGTTGTCATATTGATTATCCTGCAGCCTAATCCCAAGATATTTCAGCCGCTGTAGAATTTTGGAACTTCGGAATAGTTTTTTTCTGACGACCCGCAAAATGTATAAGCTATAGCAAGTGGCTACTTGTGTAGTATGCAATTCTCTCATTGATTTTTAATGCTCTTAACAATTCAAATATATTTTATAATAAACACGCATACAATTGTCCTTGCTTTTACTCATTTGATGATAAAGTACATCCTTTTAAAAGTTTATACTTAAAATAAGGGTGTCGTTCAGTTTTTAAAAATTTTCTAATTCTGAGATTTTGAAGGTCATTTAAATATTTATCCCTAATACATCGTATCCAAAAATTTATTTATGTCGCCTACAATATATACAACATGACCCAAATAGATTTAAACATTTTATGAGAACTGCGTGACATCTTATTCATGCCGTATCGAAATTTGTGATTTTTTCCTTAGACAGAATGTATACAGCATGTAGCTTGGAAACCTTAAATTCAAGTCTATCAATTAGTAGTTTTAAAAATTATTCAGCAATGAAGAAACTATATGAAAATCAAAGGTACACTTTCGTTTAGTATGCAATTTAAAGAGGACGCAATTTGCTATCCAATGAGTAAAAGAAAGAATATTTTTCTGCATGTTTTCTATAAAATACATTTTAATTAATAAGAGCACTCAAAATTGCTTAGAAAAGTATATACTCCTGAAGACGCCATTTTTGCAGTGCGTACTTCTTGCCGGCGGTCAGAAATAAGCTGTTTCAAAAGCCCATGTCCTACTGTGACTGCAATTTCTTGGAATTAGGCTGCACGATAATCAGTACGGCAACCGCACTTGAGCAATTTGTTTGAATCAAAAACCTACCGCGGAATCATTTAAGAGATAGAGAATCTACTGCATTGTTTAAAAAAGAACTAGGAAGACAAATCGCTTTTTAAAAAAAAATTATTAACAGTTTGTAGGAATGAAAACTGCATTTTCATTCCAGCTCTACCATTCAGTGTGCTGGCACCGTCAAAAGATCCTAGTAACTAGAATTGCCGAAATAAACGAAACAATTGGCAGTATGGTGGGTCTATGAGTCTGTAACAACATCATTCACGCCTCCTAGTTTTGCTACTTAATTTGCTGACAGGGATAAACCTCCCAGTAGTTGATATTGCTAACAAGAGGAGTAGGGTCGGAAGTCTAGTGAACCTGATAAATACAGTGACGCGATTTGTATAGGTCGTCGACGGCATGATCACATGATGAAGACCTGGCCCCTCGCGTGACCTCGGGGTCATTCTCAAATAGGTCAAGGTTGAACGACACGCGCAAAGCATTCAAAATCATTACGCAGACGGGCAGTGCTGAAACGTGTACAGTCAAAAGATCACTGTTTTTTCTTCGAAAGTCGCTTGTTTACTCTTCCATTGCTTGGCCATATCGGTCGCGCCGTGGCTTCCAAGGTAGGTGCAACAAAGTCTTGGCAACGATATGTTTACGACACTGTTATCAGCACAAAGAGAAAAATGTGTAAACACATTCTACAGTGACTTGGCGCTTTAAAAATTATTGCCAAATAATTTATCGTTTGCGCATATCCGACAAACGAACATGAATTTCAGAATTAAAAGCAAATGGTACGTGGGTTAGCCATTTACTTTGAAAGTAGTTAACTATGAAGCAAATGTAAATATATACTTTTAAAAGCAAAGGTTCAAAAGAATAATTAGTTTAGAAATCGAATGCAAAAAGCTAACTATTTCATAGCTTCTCCAGTATCATATGATATGTTCCCTTGCCGTTCAATCACAGGTTGCCATAAATCGGTTCGAGCTTATAAGCTGACGTCAGCTAGCCACACCCTAACCCATTAATGTTCATCCTGATCTCACTCATAATTCTCTGTTGTCCTCACTTCAGGTTCCTTTAATTGTAGATAAACATGTGGTTTCTCGGGAAAAAATCGATTTTCCTAAAACCCTAATAATATTTTTTTTAATCAAAGAAGAGAGAGATATAAGTAGTCTGTTTAGTCTTGTGACCACAATCAGATTTTACATAAGCGTCTCTTCGCTTAAGCTGATTTTGTCGCATTCCGTATTTTTGTGCATAACCTGAAAGCGTTCTGCCATCCCTCAGTAAGTCTGTTTCTGCACCCTAGTGATGCCTTATGGCTCTAATCCGCAAAACTTTCACGATGGGCAAGGTAGAGAGTAAAAGGCTTATGCGATTGAAACCGCAATTTGCATGAAGCAGAATTTCCGGTTATTGGCGCTGACGTCAGTGTGACAACATTGCTTCTACTGGAGCGCATATATCTGGCAGACGTGATCGCCTTATTCCTGCATCTGGGTGGTATTTGGTGCATAACTAACCCCCTAAGAAACTGGCTTCTTGATTAGCCCAAAAATTCTTGACCTCAGGAATGGAGGACGTGACATCCTCCCATCCGAAGATAACCCAGTCGAATCAGGAACGCCGTTTTCTCACTGCAGCAATAAAATTGGAAGTGGTGTCAAAGTGATGGAGTTGGTGTTTTTCACTCACTCAGCTTGATCGCTGATTAGTAGATTTATTTTAACAATTTTCTTCTCACTTACGTCATTCCATTTGTTCTGCGTAAATATACCTGATGAACCGTCAGTGTGCACGATCCTAAGAATGCTCTTCTCTTGGAGTCGGTAACAGTGCCCCAAACGGGACCAAAACACGGGCTCTCAGCTGCATATTGCATACTCGGCGCTCCACTGACTGTGACTCGCAAATGAATCTCTCATAACCACCCCTCCGTGGAAAACACACCAATTTACAAAGATTGGATTTGTGGTGGTGTTTCGAACAGCTTTTAACATCCACCTGTTATACAAGAAGTATTAATTCCCCCATTCGTCTACAGATTTCCAAAAGCTATTTATATTCATGCAGTTATTATTATTATTATTGTATTGATTCCAGGGAAAAGAACATCGACGCAAAATCTCATTCTTGTTGAAAATAAAAAAGGAGTAATTAAAACACAGCCCAAGTGGAGCTTCCGGGAAGAAATCATGTCCCAGATATTCCGCCTTTCACTAAGAGAGGCTGTTTGGTTATGATGAAGCATTTTATGGTACAAAAGATAATTTTTCCTCGTATTCCCACTCTGTACAGCTAACCTTTAATTTAAACAAGCGTCAGGTCTCGGGTCATTTAGTCCAGACGTACATCTGATGGCGATCAAATGTCCCAAAATATAATAAAACTACGCAAAAATTAACATTTATGCATGAAAAGTCAATTCGGCAAGCACGCGTTTCCCGTAATTAAGTATAGGGTATATAAAGTTACATAGAGGATGAAAATATGAGATTGGACAAGGTTTAAAAATGATTTATGGTTAATAATCATCGTTCTCAGTCCGCCCACATGGCAAGGGCGGCATATGAATGTCACTGGAACTGGAAGAGGAGGGAAGTAGGGTAGGTGTGAGCGATGTTGGTAGGTAGAGTGCGGGGAACAAACATCACAGTCAAGTACACGACTGAACAACTGTCATCAGGGGCGCAGTCAACGTAGGATCATCAGCTGAAGTCGACGTCGGTCACGGAAGAAAGAGCGCCTACATGAGCGTCTTCTGAAAGAACAGCGCTGGATTCACTAGCCGTATAGCCACTGCCTCGGCTGTAGTTAGCACTCATTGACGAAGTCTCTTAGAGAAATTGGGTGGTGTCCAGTAGATAACCTACAATGTCGCGTTGGGATCAAATCGGTGATTACTATCAACTAGGTGTGCCAGTATAGAACTTGAAATCAATCTAGTTTCACTTTCAACTAGCTGAATTGGAACTTTGAGTAAAGTTGGAGCACTGAGGGAGGTTTGGGTAGTAGGTTTAAGCTTATGCTTAGATAGCTTGATTAAAACGAACCTCAATTTTCTTGCGTGATTTGGCCTAAGGTCCGGTTTGATTATGGTTTACAGTGTAGTGGATGGAAGTTTACTAATCGGTTACGGGACTCATTTGTTCCGTTCTGCCTTGCGGCTCGCTTTCGTGCCCCAACAGTAGCCGCAGAGCGTACATTACGGATAAAGACAACAGAGACTGGAATATGCATTTCGGACTTATTTGCCATCATCAGCCAGCCATACCCAACCCCAGGTGGTGCCCCACGAAAGGTTCGAACCCGTGATCTGTTGATCAGTTTGTGACAGTCGTATGTGAGTTCCGAATTACTTTAAAACGTCAGTAACTCCATGCCTCTAAATCACATTTGGTGTAAGGGAAACCGGAACAATTAAGAAGAGGCACATTTTTTCCTTATTTTAAATCCTTATTTTGATACTTTTAATATTTTAATATTTTATTTATTTCCTTATCTATATACTTAAAATGACTTTTAAAATTTTTACGATGCTTCAAGGTATGCAGTCAGACCGATGAGCAGTAACGGGTCTAGGCAGTACGAGGATGAGCAGACTGAAGTTATTATGACTCGAGAAAGAAATCAATTTCACATTGCACCGAAAGTTGCAGCGCCAAAAAAGCGTAAACAAATCGTTTTTCATCTTAGTCTGAGACGCTCGACTCATCATTTTCAATTTTTTACAGATACGCGGACTTGAACCGTTCTTTAAATAAACTTGTTAGCTAAATAAAAATACATTTCTGCCGACCCTTCTCAAGTCTCTTGGCTCGCCGTAGGCTGAAAGTAATCCCTTTCTTCAAGCGTATGCTGCTATAGTGATGATTTTAAAAATCTCCTTGCGCAGCTGAGAAAATCATAATGGAAGGCCTATTAGCTATCGTTTTGTGCAGCTTAAATGCAGGCTATTGGCTTCAAGAGGCAGGAGATTTTGACTGAAGAAGAAGACCCGATCCTTTGAATACTAAGGAAACATGGGTACTTTCCAAAACCAGGGTGAAGCGAGGCAGTCACCGATTATGTCGATCGGTAAGTGAAAAGGTGCTGAAATTTAAAAATAAAGTTTAATGGCCTTTTTTAATGGTACGAATTTAAACCTCAACCACTGATTGTTGAAAGTTAATTTTTGGAAAGTCGGAGCATTGCTGCTACTTTGGAGAGCAATGGCGATAGTCGAAAGTTCAGATTTTCTATTGGACGCATCTCAGTTAATTTTAGAAGAAGTCAAAATATGCTACTCGTACCAGTTAATTTACAGTCAAATTACGATCTTTAAGGCAGGAGAGCAGTAAATAACTCGGAGCTGAATGGCATCTGCTTGATCCACGTCTCACGCAGACATCCACTCCCTCTCATTTATCGGCGTTTGATGGAAATGTTGTCACGAGTTAAGTTAATTGAGCTGGTACATGCTGTTCCATCCACGACATTTTAACCTAATTTTACCATTTGATCCATTTGTGTAAAATTCAGCAGCCTCGGTGGGATTCGAACCCACGCCAGCAATGGGAAGGCTGTAATACAGTCAACGCTCTAGCCGACTGAGCTGCGAGGCCACCAACGGGAGACGCAAGTTTAATCTCACTTGGGTCGAGTTACCCGCCTAGCCTACTGCAACGTATAAAATGCACCAATTCTGATACAGTGAGCTGACTGCCTAAGCAGGATTTCCTAAGCAATCAATCTAGAATACACCAGATGACTACAGGGCACAATTAATTAGTAGGGAAACTTGGTAGATATGAATAATTCATGTGACCCACATGTGAAAAGGTCGGTGGCCTTATCGCAGCAGGCGAAGTTGATACGGGAGGCCCCTTGCCCCTACAACCTGCTGGCCCGGTTTCGTGAAAGGAGATAAGAAGTGGGACGCCAGTTGGAGGATAGTTTATTCTGCACAAAAGTATCGCAGAGCGGGTTAGTAAAGTTTTCTGTCAGACGAGGGCGCATGCACTCGCCACGTCTGCGACGTACCCACGAGTGTGAGCTCGTGCGGTTGTCACAGGGCATGTTTTCTATAAAATATATTTGAATTAATAAGAACACTCAAAATCGATTACAAAATTATATGCTACTTAAGTAGCAATTTTTGCCGGCGGTCAGATATAAGCTCTTTCGAAAGCCGATGTTCTACTATGACTGAAATATCTTGAAATTAGACTGCACGGTCATCAGTACGGCAACTGCACTTGAGCAATTTGTTTAAATCAAAAACCCATTTCGGAATCATTTATGCCATAGAGAATCTACTGCATTGTTTAAAAAAGAACTGGGAAGACAAATCGCTGAAAAATTTAAATAAAGTATTAACGAATGACTTCATGGACCAAAATAGTAGATTGTTGGAACTAAAACTGCCCTGGAATCGCAACTCTACCATTCAGTGTGCTGGCACCGTCAAAAGATCCTGGTAACTAGAATTGCTGAAATAGACGAAACAATTGGCTGTCTGGTGGGTCTAGGAGTCTGTAACAACATCATTCACGCCTCCTAGTTTTGCTACTTAAGTTGCTGACAGGGTACGAAACTCCCAATAGTTAATATTACTAACAAGAGGAGTAGGGTCGGGCGTCTAGTGAGCCTGATAAATACAATGACGCGATTTGTATAGGCCGTCGACGGCATGATCACATGATGAAGTCCTGGCCCCTCGCTTGACCTCGGGGTAATTCTCAAATAGGTCAAGGTTGAATGACACGCGCCACGCATTCAAAATCATCACACAAACGGGCAGTGCTGAAACGTGTACAGTCAAACGGTCACAGTTTTTTCTTCGAAAGTCACTTGTTTACTCTTCCATTGTTTGGCCATATCGGTCGCGCCGAGGTCTTGAATGAGAATTAGTGATCTTAAATAAGAGCAGTCTGGGCAAAAGCTGATATTCTGAAGTGACTGAAATCTCTTTGCATTATGCTGCAGATTAACTATTTAAAAAACGGTTCCTTATCGAGAATACATTTTAGAATTTCAGTCAAAATCTACTGACTTAAGTCAGATGCCCCTTGTTGGAAATTGCGAAGAAAAGGTACACAAAGGAGCTATTGAAACGCCTAGTAATATACGCAGTGGCAAAGTAGCACAAAATATCTGGCTTGGACGTGAAAATTGCTCATCGATGAGAAGTCACCTTCCGTAGACTGGCACTCGTATAAATGATTAGCCTGATCTAGGCGAGCTGTCCATGCTATTTTCTGTATTAAGTGTGATTATTGTTCATTCGGTTACGCAGCCCGAAATCTGACAAGACGAGCACAACTATAGCAGGCTTCTGTTGCACCCGGGGATCATTCATTCTTATGAACAGAAAAACAGTTCAGAACCTCGAGAGGATCCAAATGACCTCACGGAGATCTTTTGCTTGAAGAAAAGCCTCTGCGAAATTGTCTTCCAAATTTGATAGAGCTGGCAACCTCGACGTAAACAAATCAATTTTGACAGATTTGTGAATTAAATTTGGAGTTCAAAGTATCAGGAAAATAAACTGGTCGATTTGAATACTACACGTTTTTTTCCTCTTGTTTCTGAATCCCGAGACATTATGCAGTGCGACTGGCATGTATCGGTAAAAACGAGAGAAAGAAGCTGTTAATAGAGCCCGAATTTTATCTGAGCTCATAGTAGAGCCCACTGTGCTGTTTTAACCTGAGATACGCTACGAAGTTGAACCGAGACACAATCAAAATTAATATATCGTCCATTTTTATAATTAAATTAATTTACACGTTGTGTGTGTGTTTGAAATTAAGCATAGCGAATGAACAGCTCTCCACTATAAGAGAATATTATAAGCTTTTGACATGTTTGAATAATCCATCTGAACAATTTGTGAAACTTTGTCAGTCTCGAAGGGCATTGAGCGCACGACAGCAAAGCGAAGGCTTAAGTACGGCCAATGTGCTAACCCCACTGAGCTGCGAGGCCGCACCGGTAGCCATCATTTTAACCACGCTTGGGTCAAGCTACCGCCCAACCTACTGAAACGTATAGCCTTCACTTCAGGTGATAAAATAAGTTGATTGCCCAAGCAGGAACTCGTGCGAAATCAATCAAAAATCCACTAGGCGAGTACCAGACTCACTGAAATAGCAGATTGCAGTAATCTTTGGGAACAAATCGTGACAAACTCTGATGAGAAAGAGCTCACAAGTATTTGGGACATAAAAGAGTTGAGTGCTAAATAAACTGGATCTCCAGCCACCACCTAGGTTGTACTTTACCAATTCTTCCTTTCTAGATCTTTTGCTATATGCATGCGTAAGGACTTCTTTTCTTAGGTGGAGCTAATTATTCGAACCTAGTGGATGCATAGCCAACAAAATGCGCCTTATCTAAGCCATTGGAATAAGTGTAGTTTAATCCAGACAAAGCATTCCTTGGAGAACCTTACTATTTGGTTAATAAAAAAACACTTCAAGTGCCTTTTTAATCACTACGCGCTTTGTAAAATTTCAGTCTCGCATTTATCCTCTTTTAGTATATCACGCGAAAATTGAAGGGTGTTAAGATCACGCCAGGTGACCCGTCGTCTTCCGTTGATCTCCACAGTATGCTGCACAACAGGGGAGTGCAGGGACGGTGACTAGCGCTGGATAACAATAACAGTAGACTTTCGAAGCACCTACCTCACTCTTTTTTCACTTCTCCACCTGGGCCTGGTGTGAAGACCACACTAACAGCTGCATTAACATGTCATAGCATTGTAATTACTATGAAATTTGCAGGTATTAATAAATGCGTAGTTGCGTGCATGAGATCTGAAAACAAAAAAGACCTAATGGACAGACAGTTCAAGCGCTGCCAACGTTGACGTCTGTCGTGTTACCTACTGAGTGGGTGCAGCTTCGCTGTCTTGCTCGATAACTAGTTTATAGTGAAGCCGACTTGCAATGCATCTATCACACTCTATATTCCCTAAACGAGCTTGCTCCCATGGCAAGAAAATGTCGTGATGACGAGAAGTTGTCTTGGATCCAGTGGCTGACAAGGCTAACCAACCCGCCAAACACATACTGCTCTCCGCTACATATGTGGCAGTCCGTTCCCACATGCGCCGCTTAGTTTGCCACTCTTGGTCAAGGCAGTCGGCTCAGTGTGATGGCCGGCGCAGACGCCGACATACACTATCCGTCTTACACTCCTGCTGGGACGACCCAAGTCTTGGCACCATCCTCGCGAGTGCTCCAAACCAATCAACGTGCGGCTTTCACTGATTGGCTGCAGGTGACAAATGACGCACTGGGGTCAAGTGGTTTCAACAGCGGACACAACCACAACAGCAACTGGCCCGCTAGCTGCAGCTGTTTGCAGAATCCCTTGTTAGCTCTTTGCCTCAGAAAAAGCTTGTCCTACCTAATCCGTCTGCCCTGACTTCTGATTTGGGAAAATTTCGTGGTGTCGACCTTGCGCCTTTGACATAGTTTTCATGTGTGTGATGATGCAGGACTTTATAGATTACAGGAAGGTCTAGATGCCCGTTGATAGAGTTTGCATTTGAATACCGAGCCTCAGGTGTGATTCATTTTGATTTTCAGGTGTCTTGGCCTAAGTTGGTTGCTCCTTGAATGTCAAAATTAAGGCAAGTATATTGTTCCGTCAACGTGAAGTACGTCCTGAGACAGAACTTCAAGAGCTGAAGGACTTAGGCGTGCCCTAGGCAATTCTCGGTTTCATCATATTTGCTTCGTAGTAGTGAAGGGAACACCAATCGGTTCACCGATCTCCGGACTGATAGCCGAGGTGGTCCTACAACGGTTGGAGTCGCTGGTCTTCCAACAGCACAGACCGAAATTCTGGGCTTGGTGTGTGGATGACACCTTCGTCGTCATCGAATGGGATCCGTTGCTCACGTTAAAAGAACGTCCCAACAGCGTCTTCCTGGACATAAATTTTACGATGGAGGAGGAAGAAACCAACCAGCTAGCCTTCCTCGATGTCCTCATCTGTCGCAAAGGTTAAGGAAAGTGAAAAATATGATGCAACTACTGAAATTCAACAGCAACGCCCCAATCAGCCACAAACGCAGTTGCGTAAGGACACTATATCGGCGTGTTGAGACGCACTTCAGTGAACCCGAAGACAAGCTTGCCGAATTACAATATCTTCGACGGGTGTTCAGAGAAAATGGCTACCCATGCAACTTGCTCAACCGGTGCATGCGCAAACAGGATGAACAACAAAATCATACCGAACCTAAATATTGGCGTGCGATTCCATACCTCAAGAACGTCTTGGAGGCCGTCTGCTGCCTTATCGCGCACAGACCGGAGGCCAACATTCGGCGTCATGTAATGAGACCATCGGACCCACTGCCGCGGCAAGAAATATTTGGAGTTGTTTATCGGATCTGGTGCAGTTGCGGGCTAAGCAAGTATGTCGGAGAAACCGGAAGACTACTTTGGACGCGAATTGCACAGCACGCAGCAACATTGCGGCGAAATGACGCCAATCCTGAAGTCGCGTCTCTTTTGGCGAGAACCGGCCACAAATTCAAGTTCGATAAAGCTGAAATTCTCGAAAGGGGTGATAAAGCATGAGCCGTGAGTTGCTTGAATTATGGTTTACAGGCCCCCAGTCTATTAACAAGCGCAATGACCTCTCCAACCCACATTAAATGTTGACTGGGATCCCAACTAAGTGGGGGTGCCATAAAGGCTACATTATGAAGAAACCATTGCAGCCTGTAACTCAGTCCGCCAGTGAGCCAATCCACACAAAACACACACTGGGCTGAGCATGCGGTCCGATTTATCCCGTCAGTTGGCAACCTTCTAAGCAACGGCTTTTAGCGCACCGTGATTGTTTTAAGCGCGTCAGACTGTTGATAGTGAGGAAATGCGTTGAACCCTCGATCTAACTATCTCCCCCCACACCCATAATCAGACCACCGTCCGAGTCGGTCAGTTTTCTGATGTGGGAGTGGGCGCAGCTACTGGTGATATCGTCTACGCGTACTGCGTACACGACCTTCCCCCCCCAAAGCACAAGCACCAGGATTTCACAAAACAGGAAGTTGAACGGCTCACATCTCACAGGTGTGAGAGTGCCGGAGGTCACGTTAAGAAGGGCCGATTGCAGCCTGATTATCACACGACCGGTTGGCCTCTTCACACAACACACATTGGACTGACTGCAAGGTCCAAGTGTTGTTTTCAGTTGGCAACATTCCAACCCACAACGCTTTTCGCCCCGTGATATTCTCAAGCTCATATCACTGATGCAGCAGAGGAGCCGAGTATCAGTTATGCAGACTTGGGAGCATGCTTTTTTTGGTGTTGCGTGTGATCATCTAAAGTGCGGAGGTTGATGAGGAGAGATTTAGTGTAGTGGTATATCCGGCAGTGTTCCACCACAGGTTTTCATGAAGACGCAAGTGACCTAATAAGCCCACGTGGTATGTGAATGTGCGTGGGCAGTGCGGACAGTTGATTCGGGTGCGGCAGTTGTATGTTGGTGCTCCTAGCACTGGTTCGCCGGTCTCTGTGCGGTTGATTCGCAAGTGACCGACCAGGCCGATGCTTGATGCGCATGTGTGCTGACAATGAGGACAGGATAGGTCGGGATGTGATGAGTGTTGGGGGAGCTCTGCAGCAGATACTGGTAATCGAGCTCATTGGAGAAATATAGGAAGTGTTGGTAGGTGCGCAAGATGCGTTGTCATCGCCGTGGATTCCCTTTACGTGGATGGGCATGTGACCGATCAGGCTTATGCGATAAGTAAATGCGCGTGGGCAGTGAGGTCATTGGAGGCAGCGGTCTCTGCTGTGTGCTGGTGCTCCAGGCACTTTTTCGCCAGTCTCTGTGCGATGGATTCGCAAGTGACCGAGCAGGCAGATGTGTGAGGGGAATGTGCGATTGCAATGATGACAGGTTAGCACCGGGTCCCCATCGCTCGTGCTGAGGGCGGTGGTGGTGCTGGAGGTAGCAGGTAGTTGGGGGTGGTGGGAATGGGGCAAGTGGTGTTCGCACCGTGATCGGCGCAGGAGGTGGAGGAGTTCAGATGGTGTCAGTGATCGTGGGCATCGTGGCATCAAGTGATTAGGGTGGTCGTGATCGTCATGGGGTCTGAGGCAGGTGTGCCAGAGGTTGATGTTGCGGGACTGTTGCACCAGACTTCACGGACATTCTATATGCCGGTACGTGGATGCTGAGAACAATAAAGCTTCAGGATTTGCGATTTCACTGTCAGAAGTGTTGTGACGTCAGAGTCGAGCCGCACTGAGTTCTTGGTGATGACGAGGCGGTGATCCGCCCAAACATCGGCATCGCGGATCACCTTGGCTACCAGCACGTCCGGTCGATCTCGCCTCCGGACGAGAACATAGTCCAGCAGCTGCCAGCGCCGCGACCGAAGGTGCATCCACGTGGCCTTCTCCCGCGTCGGAAGGCGGAAGAAGGTGTTGGTCAGCAGGAGATGGTGTTCCACACACGTTCGCAGAAGAAGGAGACCGCTATCGATACGGCTACCGAGACCGTGGGGACCCAGCACTCCCTGCCAGGCAGCGTGGTCCGTCCAGACGCGGGCGTTAAAGTCACCAAGGACAACTAACTTGTCCGCCTTCGGCACAGTCAACAGCAGGACGTGCAGGTCCTCGTAGAATTTGTCCTTCACCGCATCAGAGCTCGTCATTGGGGGAGCGTAGGCGCTGATGATGGTGGCAAACTTGTCTCCCCGAAGAGGCAGGCGGAGGCTCATCAGGCGATTATTCATACCCTGCGGCAGACAGGGCAGATGTCCCACGATGTCGTTCCGGATGGCAAAGGCAACA
This sequence comes from Schistocephalus solidus, assembly GCA_017591395.1. Lineage (NCBI taxonomy): Eukaryota > Metazoa > Platyhelminthes > Cestoda > Diphyllobothriidea > Diphyllobothriidae > Schistocephalus > Schistocephalus solidus. Next base: position 92,946 of record WEDG01001689.1, read on the forward strand.
CCAGCGTTGCGTCGCTCTGCCTTTGGCCGGCTCCTCCTGACGAAGGTGTAGCCGGCACCCACCTCCTCCAGCTGACCCTGCTCAGAGAATAGGGTCTCGCTAAGAGCAGCAATGTCCACCTTGTAGCGCGCCATTTCCCAAGCGACTAGGGCCGTCCTCCATTCCGGCTGGTTGCTCCCAGGATTGTCTAAAATAAAACGAACATTCCAGGCTGCTATTTTGAGCCGAATCACCCGAGCAGCCCGGAGTGCATGGCGAGGGGGATGGGGACGGGGGATTTTGTTGATTGTTTGAGTTTAACGACCGCGTATTTTGCGATCTGCGAGCCGCAGTCGGCTGCAGAAAACGTGAGAACCAGCATTTGTTGAGGGCACCTTTTCTAGCCCTTTCCTCTGCGAGGAGGCAAGCAGTGCTGTCCCTAAATAGGGCTGCTCGGACATCCCAGATGGCTGCCCAACTGCACTTTGGGTCATGGTTTGGTTTTAGTGGGAGAACGACCCGAGTTAGTCTGGGCCGCCTACGGCGTTGCTGTCGCCCCCACCATAGGACGGTGACGATGTCCACCGTATGCTCCCCGGAAGGGGGGTGCAGGGACGGTGACTTGCGCGTGAGTTAGTTTAAAGTGCTAGTAGACCTGCGCTGCATCTACCGCACTCTCTTCTCCTCCCCACATGAGCCCGGTGTCATGACAAAGTAAAGAAGACTGGAGATATGAGAGGGCGAAGGAGGCTGGCGTGGCCGGGTTCCCTGGGTCCTAGCCACACTAAGCATGATACCACACCCCCTAGGTTCAGGGTTTGTTATTGGAGCGCAAACCAAATAACACTTGCCGTGCGCTGATATGGTCCGCATGTTGGTTCAACGCATCTTTCACGTGGTTTGTTTAAGGAACAACACACACGACAGTTCGACCGTCGATTACGACGAGGTCCACCGTATGCTCCACGGAAGAGTAGTGCAGGAACGGCAACTTGCACGGGATTAAGTTTTAAGTGATAATAGACTTGCGCTGCATCTACTGCACTTTATCCTCCTCCCCCACTTGAACCCAGTGTCATGAGAGAGA